>JANHGL010023364.1:0-17980 GCA_024611195.1 Ceyx melanurus | reverse complement strand
CTTTTCCACCACTTTGATGATCTCTGGTTTGGCCGAGCGAGGGCCAAAACCTTAAGGGACTTCAGAACTGTGCTATTGCCGTCAGGGGAGATATTGAAATTTAACTTTTTCTATATTTCATACCTTGAGTGGTTTGTCAAAATGAGGATTGAAGAGATTAAAAAAAAAAAAGAAGAGAAAAAATGAATGTCTGAATACCCCTTCTCAAGCCAGATGCCTGTTTTGTTTTTCTTTTTTGGATCTAAGGTTTGGCTTGACAATGAAGAATCACTAATATTTGTCTAAGGGGATAAAACAAAATGTATTTGCTAGATTGTACTTAAATGAAGAACCTCTTAAAAAATTCTGGAAGAGGTACGTGTTTGCAGATTTTCTTTTTAGCTATAAGTCACTGTGTACACTTTTATTGTTTTGAGTTCCCCCATGTGTTTCTTCCACTTCTTAAATGCAGCTTTAGCATAAAATTATAAAAGTTCTTAAAGGGTAATGTTCTTAATATTAAATATTTAAATGGGGATATAATGACATATACCAAACATCTATTTACAAGCTGAAACTAAATTCAATATTTCAATTAGTTAACTTTTATCACAGGTTGCCTGAGTTATTTAACTCTGCTTTGTTTTGCCCCTTAAACTGATGTAATTTAGGCTTAGACAAGTACAAGGAATGATCATATTAAGAAAGAAAGAATATTTTTTTTCTGAGACAGAAGAGGTACAAAAGAGGTACAGACTGGGTTCTCTGACTTGTGGTAGGGTGGAGGAAACCTGTTTGCAGCCAGGGAAAGTTAAATAAAAAACTGCTCCAAAATCTGATAGTTCTGGTTTGATTACTGGTTTCTTGCTGTCACTAGATCTCTGATTTAAGAAGAGATAACATGCTTTTTACTGTTAATTTGTTACTTTTTAATAGCCAAACTGTATAGGTAGCTTCAGAGTTTGTCAGCATCTGAAGTAAAAGATCACAGAATCCACCACTGGCAAGGTGGAAAACAACCACAGATGGGTGTTTCTGCCAAGCTGTTTTCCACTGGTTGGCACCCAGCATTTACTGGTTCATGGGGGTATTCCATTCTAGGGGCAGGACTTCCCATTTCCCATTATGATCATGAGATTCCCATCTGTGTATTTCTCCAGCTTGCTCGGGTCTCTCTAAAAGGCAGCACACCCACCTGCTTTATCAATCACTCTTCCCAGTTTTGTGCAGTGTGCAGCCTTGCTAAGAGTATGCTCTGTCCCATTGCCCAGGTCCTTAATGAAGATGTTAAATAATATTGGCCCTAGTACTGACACCTGGGATACATCACTTGTGACTGGCTTTAAATTGGACTTTGTGCTGTTGATCACAGCCCTTTGAACCCAGCAGTTTAGCCAATATTCAGTTCACCTCATTGTCCACTTATCTGGTCTGTATTCCATCAGCTTGCCTTTGAGGATTTTATGATTGTGTTGAAATCCTCACTAAATCCAAACTAAACAATGTTCACTCCTCTCCACTTATCCACTGAACTAGGTATCTCATCAGAGAAGATTTTTAAGCTACTCAGGCATGATTACTCTTCAGAAATCCATGCTGACTACTCCAAATTACCTTCATGTCCCTCATGTGTTTGGTGATGCCTTTCCAGAATTAGGGAATTATTTGTTCCATCATATTCCTATAGATTGAGGAGAGACTGACTGGTCTATAGTTCCCTGGATTCTCCTTCCTTGCCTCCTTGAAGATGGGAGTGACTTGCTTTTTTATTTTCCTCAGGAACCTCTTCTGGTCACCATGATCTTTCAAATACAATGCAGCAGCCTTGCAATGACACTGGTGAGCTCCCATCAGGCCCCATGGGCTTATGTACACCCAGTTTGTTTAAATATTCCCTAAACCCATCCTCATTCACTGAGGATGTCTCAATTTCTCCACACTCTCCTGCTGTCCTCAGGGACCCGGGATTCCTGGTCTGGTCTTATCATTAAGGATTTAGACTGGGTACCTTGGCCAGTTTTCCTTCATCTTCCTTTTGCAACTGATACCCTTGTAGAAGTCCTTGCCATTGTCTTTCATGTCACCCACCAGATCCAACCCTAGGTAAAGTCTGGCTTCCTAAACCCCACCAAGACACAGTGTGTCTATAGTCGTCCTGGGTCATCTGTCCCTGCTTCCACTTCCTGTGGGCTTATTTTAGGTTTGAACTTATTTAGGAACTCCTCTTTCATTTTTTTGTAAGTATGAGATCCAGAAGACTGGCTTCCCTCACCATCTCCTTTAACACCTGTGACAGAGAGCTGTCATCAATGCTGTCCAAAAAACCCTTTGATAGTTTGTGCTCTGCTCTTTTTCTTGTGCATGTTGATTGTTGACCCCTGACTCATGCAGGCAAGGCTGATGTCCTCCAGGTCACCTTGACAACATTCCTGATGCTTCTGTAGAAGAGAAGCAGGGGATAGCTACCCT
This sequence comes from Ceyx melanurus, assembly GCA_024611195.1. Classification (NCBI taxonomy): domain Eukaryota; kingdom Metazoa; phylum Chordata; class Aves; order Coraciiformes; family Alcedinidae; genus Ceyx; species Ceyx melanurus. The sequence goes on along the minus strand of JANHGL010023364.1, from coordinate 15,532 downwards.
AGGACCAGATGAGCCTTAGAAGCCTCTATAATGTTTTTCTAATCCAAGCCCTTGGCAAGCAGCAAGACCCCCTCCCTAGATGATGGGTCAGGTGGGCAGATGGGAGCCTCCATCCTTGCAGTAAATAGTCTCCCACAGCTATCTGCAAGTGCTGATATGGTGCACAGGAACCACTGGTCTGGAGGATTTGTGGATGCATGTCCCAGTACCTCCTCTACTATCAGGGCACTGCTCCCCTTCTAGAACTGTTCATCCTGGACAAGAGAAGGCTCTGGGGAGACCTTAGATCCACCTTCCAGTGCCTGAAGGGGCTCCAGGAAGGTTGCAGAGGGGTTGTTTCCAAGGGTCTCTAGTGAAAGGATGAGGGGTAATGGGTTTAAATTAGAGAAGAGGAGATTTAGACTGGATCTCAGGAAGAAGTTCTTTCCCTTGAGGGCTGTAACCCCTTCAAGGGTTTGTAGATGGTTGTAGATGTTCCTCAACCGACTGTGAAGCCATTCCCTGGGGGCATGACAGTGAGTAGGAGAGTGTGTGGGCTTTCAAAGGAATAGGGAGTGCAGTCTTTTAAATCCCATCACAGAACTGGTCATGCAGACACAATGACATCTTCAGACCAGACATGTTTTGTGTAAGTATTGTAATTCCATCTCCCCTTTTGCATTTCAAAATTAGGAGAAATTATCATATTGATTCTAGACAATTGGGAGAGAACTGATTTACTACTCTGTCCTACTGCCTGGAAAAGAGTTAAGTTTGGAGCTGATGTAATTTTTTTATTAATCCTTGTAACTGTCTGCTTGTTTTATGGTCAATATGTTGAGCAATACATTTGCTCAATATATTAAAATACAACTGACTAGCTATTTCTGATATGAAATAGCTTCTGTAAAAAGTCCACTGGTTAGTTTCCATGATACATTTTGTATTTCTATTCTCTTGAAGTAGCTCTCAGAAGGGAAACCATCACTTAAGCAGCTTGTCCAATCTGGCTATAAATCAATGGAGACAACACTGCAGAAAATATTCCTTCATTGGCAGGCATTTTGATAGGATGACTTAATCACTTTTTCCATCTCCAGTATGGAGGTGTCTACGATTTATTACAATCTTAATATGAATTCAAGACTGCGGATATGTTTTTATGCCTTATTGTCATGACAATGACAAAAAAAGACGCAACATAAGTACTAGATAGCTTTATAGTGTCAGAATATTAAAATGTGTCAAACCAAGTTTATGGTGAAATTTAAGTAGGAAGAATCTGAAAATAGGATATTTTCTCATCTTCATTTTTTCCTAATATATTAAAATAATTATGTTACAGAAAAACAGGGTTTTTCCTATCAATTCAATAAATGAATTTAAAAGAAAAAAAATCCCAAACAATTTCAGGATTATTTTAAAACAATGTCATTGCTAATATTTTTGGATCAGGTTACAGATAACGGCCCATATTGTGACAAATGTTTAGAGTAGGAATCAGGCCTAAAAAAAGAGTACAGGCCTGAATAATAAGATATAGGTAGACTTCTATTGCTATCTTCAAGGAGGTAATCTGAATACTTCTTACCTAATGGTTCTCTCATTCTGAGGTTCTTATAAGTCAGTAAGAACACTCTTTTCACCCTGAAAACTCCCCATAATTAACCTAATTAGCCCTGAAATCAAGAAACTAGACAGGGATATATTTGATATCCTGAATGTCTTTTCTGGTATTAATGGGCAAAGTAAGCTCTGAAAAGAATTTCAGAAATGTCAGTGTGAGGTTAACAGGAGATATTACTGAAAGGCTGATAAGACACTAGAGAAAAGCTCAGGACCTAATAGAAAAACTAAGGGTGTAAGGGCCTTAGACAGGGCAAGGAAAGCAAAAGAACACTCTAGGAATGAGAAAGGCAAGGCAGGACCATGGAGCAAAGACAAGCAAAAGAGCAAAAAAAGGAAGTCTGGAAGTCATCTGCACAAAATGAGATTTGCAGTACCATCTATATTCTGTAGATCCTGCTGAAGATGAGAAGGGGAAACCTAGCACTGGGGAAAGACTGTTGCCATGTAAAGCCCAGATGTAGGGTTTTTCAGCAGTGATCTGTGGAAGAAGACACAAGCTGTGGGCACAAACAAGTGTCTGCTGTGTCCTCAGCTCAACCTTGTGATGAGTGTGAGTCAGGACTCATCTATTCTTTCTGGAATCCAGATCTTCTCAGTAGGTAATAGATAAGAGCACTAAAACTATCCAGGCTACTGTCTGTGGGATGTTTGACCTGTTTCTGAGGTCACAAATTCTCCCTCTCCTAACTTCACAGTTGGTCTTAAAGATCTTAAATGTCTTTTCCAACATAAATGTTTTGTGATATTAAGATTTTATGATTTATGAGGTACTCATGTTTCTTATGGTTCCGCCATGCAACAGGGAAAGAGGCTTAACTGTAATTTTACCATATATTTTCTTAAGGGTGAGGTCTTGGGCACATTCTCATTTGCATTCATCAGCAGATGCCACAGTTACACACGGAATGCAGTGACTATGGTACTTGTTTGTGTTGATATCTGCAGCTCTGGTCTCTTAGAAGAGTTTCTTTCTCATGACTGGCCTCTAGATGACAGTTTAGATAGCCATGACCATCATATGTCTCTTTTCAGCCTCCTTTAATGATGTTTAGTAGATGATCAAGATACAAATACTCTCCAGCTAAGTCAGAGAAGCCACACCATACTGGCATTTCTTCAGACTCTCTCAGTTACTCTGACTGTGATTGTATCTCTGTTTTTGGTTGGGGTTTTTTTGGTGTTTTTTGGTGTGGGGTATTTTTTTTCCATGCAAATTTTATAATCTATCTTTGTCTAGTTTTACTTTTCATCTGCAATGATCCATCTAGTTTTTAAAATAGCTGTTGCTTCCATTATATTCTTTCTTCACTGTTGGCTGCTGTTGTGTGATTTAGAATTCTTGCTGGTGATAATTTGTTTCAGGTCATAGTGTTTAATTCACTGGTTTAATTTCTCCAGAAGACTAGGTATTAGGAAGGTAAATAGATAGGATCACTGGCATAGAAGATGGAAGATACACTTTCATATTTGTAGGGATGTAGTTCCAGCAAAACTGCAGAGGAACATGTCTAGATTGGTTCACCTGACACAGCCTGTTGGACATTCCCCATGCACAGGAATGGCATGGACTAACCTGAGGTGAACATGTTAAAAAAGAGGCCAAGTTAAGTATGTGAATTATATCTGATACCACAGACTGGTTACATATAAAATGCCTTAAATATTGCATTATTCATACATGATATTGCTTATATATTAATGTAATATATGCATAGCAAAGAATTACCAGAAAAGTCCTGTAACTCCCCAGCTCTAAATAAAACTTGACTTTTTTCATACCTTATGGGCCCATCAGCTTCACATTTTCTGAGTAGAACACATGGAACCCCTGTGACAGCTAATTAATTTGAGGAATTAATTTGACACCTAATGAATTTGCCATGGAAGTGCAGCTGTCCACCTAGATGGTGTATTCTCTGTACCCCATGGTCAGAGAACTGACATATAGCAGAGGAAGACCTGGAGGTACATTTTAGGGTTCTTACTTGAGTTTTATAAGTGGATTCTCAGTAATTGTAGCATGAACAGGCTTGTTAATGCAATTAGCACTGCAACTATGCAATATGCATCTGTTTTGTCAGTCTTGACTGGATCTGAAGGCATGGAAGGGCAAATAAAAGTGGTGAGAATTGGTGAGCAATTGGGGGATTGCTTCTTATCTTGCAATTAAAAAAATCTAGGTCAGAAAGATGGGGGGATGGAGGAAAAGCTAAGCTGTTATTCAGAGAGGACAGTTAAGTCTCCTTGATAAGAAGATTTAAGAAGTGACTTAAAATTTCTGTGGTTGTTTATTTGTTTGGTTGACTTTTTGATGGAAAATAATCCTGATACTGAGCTGTTACACCTAAGCAGCTGTGGAAGCCACTGACCTGGTATGCAGGGTAGTACAAAAGCCCATGGGGATATTTTAATTAAATTTTCAACACAGCTGCCATTTCATTCACAGGTAATTAATCTCTTAACTAAACCATTCATTTGGACCAGCAGATAAAGGTAATGATGGAATTTTATGGTTTATGACATAAAACCAATAAGGACAATAAGGTACCCTGGAATTTGGCTGTTTGGCCAAATGCCATTGCTGTTAGACAAATTTATTGGGTTTTAAATCTTTAAAAAACTTTCAAATCTTCTTCCAGTAGTGAGTGGTGTGCATTAAGAAAATGCCAAAGCCAAGTGCTCATCCAATTCATTTTATGGATTCTGATATGCCTTAAAATGTCATAAAAACCACTACTTGAAGTAATGGTATAATTACATCAAATACAACTCAGGAAGAGAAGTACAGTAGATGAATCTTGGTCTGTGGTACCTGAAAGTATCCTTTCTTTTTTAAAATATAGTTTATACATGGGAAAGTTAGGATCCTAATTTAAATTAGGCTTTATTGTCAACAGACCGAGAGACAGCCAGCTCTTAGAGGGTAATAAATCCCATTCCAATATCCTAAGATATTAGATATTAATTTCAACACTATTTTGCAGATTTCAAGATTGTTAGGAAGCTTTCCTTCTACCTTCTTTTCTTTAAGCTATATAACTACATTTCTTTTAAGCTTTCCTCATAGTATGCATTTTCTTAAGTCTGTCCAATTGGTCTTTGGTCAGAGAAAACAAATGAGCACAAAAATTCATCCGAGGACCACATCAGTTCTGTGTAGAACAAAAGGTTTATTTCACATATGTTATAATTGACTCCTGCATAACTGTCCCATAATATTGTTTGCCATTTTTTCAGCAGTGTGACATTTTTTGTTTAGATTGAGCCTATTAAATTGCTGTAAAGCTATTTGTCCCCTACCTAGTTGGTGATTGCTATAAAAAAATCTTAAAACTTGTACTTGTTTTTATTAGATTCATCTTGCTTTTTTAGACCACTTCTGCAATGTGTCAAGAGAATTTTAAATTCTTATTCTGTCATTTAGTGCTCTTTTAGCTGTCAATACCATTCACATTTTCCCCATCATTAAGATGAAGATATCCACCAGGGCTGGAACTATAACATAATCCCACTGAATATATTCTTCCATTTTGATACTGAATGTTTTAAATTTTCTGTCTGAATACTGTTTTCAAATAATTTTTCCACTACTCTATGAAGGTTTCATCTAGGCCACATTACTCTATTTAATTTCCAAGACTATTCCCCTATTTCTCTTCAGGAAGGAAATGTCAAAATTTTTACTGAAGCTGAGATATATATTAGGTAAGCATTCTTGTATCCTCAGTGACAGGAAAATGTCTTAGTTGATCTGAAACAAAAAAAAAGCACCATGTGTTCATACAAGTAATGTATGAAGATAATCTGCTAAAATGACAGTGAATAATGCTACTTAAAGTGGAGTTTACATGACCTTTTAAAATCATGCTTACACAGTGGTCTTCATCAGATTATACTTAAATATTACTTGGAATTTTGACTCTAGAAAGTACTTTCTTGTGACTACTATTTTTGGCTATGTAACTACTATTTTTGGCTATGTGTTTTCATGAGTTCTTGATACTGAAGGGGGTGTTTTCCCTGTATAAAGGAGATGGTTACCTCACACTCCTCTATTTCCTTATTTTGGGTGACACCCCCAAATCCATCTGATTTAGGGAGCTATTTAGAAAATTAATCTCTATCTTTTCCTTCCATCAAAAGACCAATGAAAATCACAAAAAATTAGACCACCAGGCTAGCCCCTGCAGGACCTTATTTTTAAAGGACTTGGTTTTAAATCAGTGAAAGGCAAAGATATATTGTAGTTGGCACATGCAGAGACAATGGAAAAACCTTTCCTTAAGGTTTCCTGTTCTTCAGTACAATCTTCCTTTCTGTCATTTGAAGGGCAATACAGAGACAATTTAGGAAAAGAATAAATGCTCCACAATAATGGTTGTCAAGATACCTCTGCAAATAAACCAGAGTTCATGTAAATTAACATGAAGAGTTGAACACTGATGTTCACACTGTATTTCACATTCATGGATTATACAGAATTTGTTGCAAGATCTTCGTTGCCACAATCTGTTGTTTGTTTGAAAAGTGATTTGAAGTACTTCAGATGAACTTTTCTGAATAAAATTAAGCTGCCCTGAAGTGAAATGGAATTGCAGAGTTCAAGGTAACAATCACATGAACCCTGCTAATAAACTGGACAACACTGAAAACAGTTCTACTTGACATCTGACTAAATCATTGTGGATGTTTGTGGCATATCTTCTAGAAGCAGCAAAGAATATTTCTCCATTTATAAAAACCAGGATCTTGGTCCATTTTATCATGCTAAACTTTTCCTGTTTATTTCTGAAAAATAATGCAGTGGTATGGTAAATGGAAGTTGTGTTCTTGTCCCTTATGAAATATGGTTTTTCCCTCAGTCCTGGAGGACAGTGGAGGCATGTCACCACAGTCAGAAAAAGGGGTAGATATTTGCAAGTCTGCTGGGAGACATTAAACATGTTCTGATTTATTATAACTACATTCGGGTTTCTGAAATTCCACCTACAGGAAAGAGTATCTTAAATTTAATCCCTTCAGTATTATTTTTTCATAATTTATGTATGCACATATTTATCCATATTTAAGGAATAATATTAGAGAAATGAATATGCAAAATAATATGCCCTATGGAGCAAAGAAAGAAACACTTTGAGTGTTTCCAAACAAAAAGCCATCACTTCCATTTGCAGTAATTTTGCTGGATAGGGTAACTACTCATTATATTCAAGAAGTATTGGCTACATTTATACTTGCACTTGCTAAGGCCAGTCCACTGCTCCAAGTCTGTTTGGGACAATCTGGTTGTCTTCCTTCTCATCATCTTTCTTAGCCTACAAAGAAGGTAGCTGCACCCAGGTGTTTACTGAGAATAAGTCCTGTCCCAAGACATCTCCCCAGTTGTTCCCAGTACTCCTCTGGGAGATCTGGCCAAAACCATTTTGGGAACCTTGTAGAAGATCAAGTTCTTGCTTCAGGAAGAGTTCTTTAGCACACTGCTAAATTAGTTTTCCTAAATAAATAAATAAAATTAGATTATGGTGACTTAGAAACATAAGAAAATTCTTTTATTGATAGTTTATTTATTTACAAAAATAGTGTTAGCAATATAGGGCAAATTGAAAGAGAATACTCAGAAACAATTAACTTTGTGAATGCCTAATTAAACATAGTGGAACATTAGTATGTCTACAAAGTGGAAATGCAAGATGGATAATCACAGAAAAATCACATTAGTGTGTGGGTGATAAGTGAATCCAGAAGAAGACCTGTAAACCTTTAAAGAAATTCCAGGTAATTACAAGAGTAACAACACTGGAATTGCAAAGAAACTGGCCTTTCTAGTTTAGAAAATCTGTAAGAAAGGGAACAGGAGACAGCAGTGTAATACAGACCTCTTTCTGTGTTTTCTTTGCTCACTTAGGGCATCCTATGCTAATGTAGGTTAAAATCTCTCAAACAGGGAAAACTTCCTATGAATACCCTGCCTGAAAATATCTTGGTGCACATTTTATCACAATTTCTCAATAATCTACCCTTTCAAGCCTGCTAAAGAGCTCAGTGGTAAATTGAAGAGTGTAGTTTAAAAAAGCAAAATCCTCCATGTCTTTTGTTTGCATTTACAATCTCTAGTTTCATGGCCTCTTCACGCAATATTTGAGTCACTAGAGAAGATTATCACATTTGGTTTCCCTGTACTGCTGTACAAATGAAAATGAGGTGGTGGCACAATATTTGATTCACTTCTCTCATTTTTAGATAGTTTGATATTTTTGTTAATTTTCTTTAAAAGCAATTATTCCTTCAGATTTTGTGGACTCCATTCAGTAATCCTGACTCATACTCCCTTTCTTGGCAAGAAAACACGAAGTTCTGAAGAGGCATACAAGAAGTCTAAGCAAGCTGTAGATGCTCTAGAGACATAATCTCTGCTGTTTGACTTTGGCTGAGAATCTGGCCCTGAGCCACTACACAGCTTTAGAGTTGTCTTTTAATTCTAGCTCAGACCCCTAGGAAATACCTACCACTTACAAAGTTTATTACCTATTTCAAAGCACACGACATTCCTTCAGCTGGCAGTTTTGTATCTCTTATGTGAAGTTTTTTACTCTTACAATGTCAGTGAAGATGTGAGACTTATGTTCTCACTTTCTTATTGTGTACTTGAGAAGTTACCATCTGGAAGAGCAAGAAGCTGCAGTTAAGGACAAGTTCTTTGCCAGACAGGCTGAGAGGAGCAGGTGAGAAATGTGGCTGGAAGTTAGCATTCTGCTTCCAGAGCTGAAATCCAAATGTACTCTTGGCATGTCTTTGAACAGCCTGGGGGATGCACTAAATAATTCTGGCTTTCTGCCTGCTGATGACTCACGTAAGCAGCCTTATCACAAAGGGACTTCAGGGGAAGTCAGGGATCAGAACTTATTTGTGTATCTGTGTGAGTGATAGCAGAATGGAACGAAGCAATTCTTCATCTTCTTTTTTCTATAGGTAAATGCTTATCTTGTTCTTTAATGAAATAGCTTGCATGGGAAACAACTAGGCATCAGCTTTTCATTAGTAAAGTATATTTTAAGTTACAACAATTTACATATGTGAGTTTTATGCAAATGAATCTGTGAGAATTGTTCAGAGCGTGTAATTTTTTGAAAGAATGTGGACTTATTCTAGATGGGAGCTATTAAACTTCAAATCATAAACCATTAGAACTCTTTCTCTTTGGGAAATGTTGGATATTGCCATTCCTAAGGAATGGGAGTTGAAGAAAAAAATGTGTACCTCTGTTCTAAGTATGTAATATTTTGTGTCATCATGGTGAGCATGAAAGACCTGGCATGTTATTTGGAGCTGAGGAAAATTAACAGCACATGTAGCATGGCCTAGTCTCTTCCCATAATTTCCATGTAGAAACAAGGTGGGATGATGTTTCATAAAACATGGTTTTTGAAACTGGAAGGTAGGCTCAATGTAATATTTGTTGTGGATAATTAACAAAATTTTGTTTATATGACCAAATAGTTAAAGCTTTTTTTAAATTATTATTTTTTTTTTTAATATAGGTCTAACAAAGTGGCTTTTTCTGAGGCTGTGACTTATGTGAAGTTCAAAAATGGAATCCAGCAGTTCATACCTGGTTTATTTTTTAAATAGATGACTAATCTGTAAAATAAATAGTGGGTTGTTTTTGTTTTTCTCTTTTGAAAGACAGGCCCTTTATTGATTTTTAAATTTATTTCTCAGTTTGGTTTAATCAGGCTAAGCCATGAAGTTATTTTCTTCCTATTACAATGAAGACTTTAGTGTCTGAGGGAAAAATATTCTTCAGATGATCATTTTCTTTGAAGAAAAAGGGAATACTGAGACTGAACACAGGCTAATATTTCTTAATTTTATTAGTGAATGAGAATGGTGGCTACTTGCAGTATAGTTTTTTTTTCAATCATATTTTTATACTAATTTCTTTTTCTACTCACAGTCTTTCTGAAGTGATATTATAAACCTGGAGTTTTGTTACTTTTTTTTTTTTAAGATGGATATCAATTTCAATTTCATAAAAAGATACAGACTACATCTTAGTTGCTAACTAAAGCAAAATATTTCTCTTTATTGCTGTCCAGCAATGATTTTTCTCTGAGATAAACTGCATGACTCCAAGACAAGCCTTAAGCCTACTTTATCTAAGACCCTGAAGGAAGGTCTTGTGAGGCAGAACTGATACTAATCTCAAGCTGTAAGAACAGATGGAAAGCAATTGTGTCTCATCACAAGTCAGAAAGTTGCACAAGAGGAGGACATATTGGAAGCCAAAGATGTGAGAAGTGAAAGTCATTCCAGTCTTTGACAAACTTCTCTGAACCTTTGGGAGGCTAATAATGTGAATTTGGGTGCCAGCTGACCACATGCCCTGGCTCCAAGTTATAGTTCTACCTCTAGTCTACCTCTATAGTCTGCTAGTGTTTTTTCCTTTCTTTTCTTCTTTTCTTTTTTTTTTTTTTTTTAAATCTTTGAGTGTTTAACTTTCTCTTTCCCTCTATTCCATTATATAATACAATTATGCATTAGTCTTAGAAATGCCTAGAGAGCTGAGGATAGCAAAATGTAATTTTCAATAAATAAAGACTTATACAAACTCTACTTACTAAGCAATTTGAGTCATACTACTACATTTCCTCTGGAGGTGAAAGATGACTATAATGTTGTACCACATAAAAGAAATACCAAGAAAAAAAATTAAAACTTGAACCTGAGGTCACAGTATTGATGTTTGCTTTTAGATTTTTAGCACTTAACAGCTACAAATGACACCTAAAAAAGAATGAAATCATTCTTCACTGTCAATTTGCATAGAATCATATACTCATTAAGGTTGGAAGCAACCTTCAAGATAATAAATTCCAAACATCTACTAAATATTATCAGGACCAGTAAACCATGTCCTGAAGTGCCACATCTAGACATTTTTTAAACACCTTTTTTTTTTAAAAAAACCTTTGTTTGGGCAGCCTGTTACCATGCCTCACTACTCTCTCAGTAAAAATTTTTCCTAAAATTCAACTTAAACCTGCCCTGGTGCAACTTAAGACCATTTCCTCTTGTCCTATCACCAGTTACCTGGGAGAAGAGACCAAAACCCACCTCACTCCAGACTCCTTTCAAGTAGCTGTAGAGAGGTCTTCTCTCAGCCTCCTCTTCTCCAGACTAAACAACCCCTTGCTGTCATAGAAAGCCAAAATTCTTGGAGGACTTTGAAGGTATGTTAAAAGTATTTATCTGTGCTATATTAAGCACAGGTAAAGATTGTTTCAACATATTCTTTATAATTTACATTGAACACACTGATAAAGACTTTGGGAGGAAAATTGATGCCACCTTGCAAGCTTATATACAAGTTTTTATGCAATTGAAATACAGTCAAGACATGTACTGCCAACAGCTCTAGCAATACAGGTATGTTTTAGAACTAAAATATCTGATGCAACAAAAAAAAATTATTAAAAATAATTGTTAGATCTGCTAAAGAAAAAAAACAACTAATCACTCCAGGTTTCTTCAGCTGGTACAGTTCCATCTAAACTGCTATATGAAAATTCCAGTTTTGAGCAAGATAATCTTGTGAATGTTGTGTAAGAAAGCTGTAGAGCAATAAATATGAGAAAACTATCAAGATCCATTGCTCCAAATTCTCTATACTCTGAGTAAAAATACAATTGCTCACAGCTCCTTGAAGGAATATACCTATAATTTATTCATTACATTCCAGTATGTTAATAAAGTTTGATTAAAGCTGCATGTTAGAAGAAACTACTAATAGATATTGATTTTTATTAAAGAACAAATAAAATATTGTAAACTAATAGTAAATAAGTTTTAATTTGATTTGCCTCCAGAAGTAAGAATACTTAGACTTTAGACTGCTTCATGGCAAGGACGATACCACTGTAACTTACTTTATGTGAATCATTCAGGTGAGGTTGGCCAACATTTACCTTCCATTTTTGTTCATAAATGTTATTTAATGGGTATTTTAATATTTAATTATATCTACCTGATTTTCCTCAAAATATATTTGTGGATGTTCCTTTATCTTTCACAGTTGTCTTGATATCTCACCATCACTTAGGAATTTTGTCTTTCCACCAAGAGAGAATAAATGGATAAACATGGGTAGATTACATGGACATTGTTTCACATGACAACCAAATTTCATCTTCATCTCTTCAAATCCACTCAAATAAATGAACTGACTTACTATGAGTGAGAACCAATTCAGAGTCTGTTGATCTAATTCCCTGTTTCTGATGATGAGTCATATCAATTGCTTCAAAAGAGCATAGGGGAAACTAAAAATAGATTTATAGGTGTAGAAGATTATACCATAAAAAATTCACCAAAATATCCTGTAGTTACAGATTTGTTTAGCCTTTTAATTTTGGGATGTCGATAACTATGTCAACTCTTAATCTAGATAAATATTTGCTCATTCTTTCCTGTCTGAAAATAACAATATAAAATATTAATGAGGGAATCCTGAAGTCATATGGAAGACCTTGACACTCGCAGTTTTATGTAAATAACAGTGGCATTCCTTATAATTCACAGGCATTTCCCAGGACCTACTAATGTTAAGATACCTTTAATAAAAACCCGTGCAATTTAAGGAATTACAACTATTTACAAATGTATCTTTTTCAGTCTATGCCTTTATCTCTCATTTATATATGCACATTTATATATGCACATCTTTCTCTAAAGACTAAATTTGCTGATCTTCTTGAAGGAACTGAGTAATTCTACTACATATTTGCTCCTCAAAGATAAATGAATGGTGGTTGTTTTAACCTTCACTTTTTTATTCATTGCGTGATTATTATTCTGCATATTGTTAGAACATGAAATCATTCTCTTCGGCATGATTTTAATATTGCTTTAATATTTTATACAGGAAATATTATATAATGTAGTAATTGTCCTCAGATAACTCCTGTCATTGCATTGAGTTGTTGAGTCAAAGACTGAGATAAAATAATTTAAATATAGGGGGAAGTATTAACCCCCCCCCCCACACACACAAATAACATTAAAGAGATAAACTCCTGGGAAATTTGAGATACTGTTCAGACTTGACAAACCTGCCTCAAAATACCTTCAGACTAATGATTTTACCATTTGTATCTCCCTTTTCTAAGGAGTTTGTGACATCTCTAGCTCTGGGCAACGGCTTCTGGGTAAGGTGAGAGTGACACAATTACACTTGTGATGGGTGCCTATTAATTCCTGACCTCGAGTTACCAGGGCACATCTGCAGAGCCTGGCATGCATAATGCCTGATTCTGATTCCCTGAGGGCTCACTGTTCTTTCAGCATGATGAGCAGTTCTGACAAATGTGGACTGGTATAGCAGGTACCTTTTAAGTGTCATTGAACTGGAAACTCCCTAATATAGAAGAACCAGTGTCAAAACTAGGCATAATATGACATCATTTCACCTTTTCACATTAGCAAAAAAAAAATAAATTAAAAAATTAAGAGCCTGCAAGCAGCAGTCACAGCCTATGTGAGCTGCATGCCTCATTTCCTTGTCCTTTTCTCTGGATCTCAGCTTACCTGGAGTCTGGAAGCACTGACAATCCAGACCATGGTCCTGATTCATGTGAAAAGGGAGCAGATGTAAGATGGTGCAGCCTCCCTGATTCTTGTCCTGCTTCACATCTGGGCAGTATCTATTTCTGTCTGTTAAAAAAATACAGGATTGTTTGATTAAACACAGATCCAAAGGTTGCCCCTCAGAGATCTTTGGCTTCCTGAGTGGTCCTGGTTTTATTACTCTTTGTTGGAGGCAGAAAGGAACATAAATGCCTTGCAAAGCTCTCTGTTGTGAAGAGAAGTGACTAAACCTTCACATTTATGACAGTATATTGAACCAACTCTGACATTTTGCTGTGGAAAAAGACATAACCTTGTGTTAGGGGCTGAGCAGTGTTCAGGTCAGTGATGTTTGCCAAGAGGAGGATGCTAATTAGGGAGGTCTTTGACAAACACTGACCTTATCATGAAAGGCTTTAATGGAAGAAGACCAATGGTCTCCAGCCTAGGCAAAGCATTCCTCCCTGATAGAAAAGCAAGTAAGTGGGAAGGAAAGATGGAAGCAAAAGGATTGGAACAGGCTGTTGAGGCAACTGAGACAGGATGCGTGCTGTGTGTGAACACAATGAAATAAGTTTTAAGAGGCAAAAATTGGATTAGTATACTGTATAAAACTGTAAAGTAAGAGACAGTGTGTATAAGTCTGCTCAGGAAGGATTCAGAAATGGCAGAAGTATTAAACAAATGCCTGTGTTTTTCCAACTCTCAAACACCTACATGTTAAATATGTGCTTCAAAAAATGAACCAAAATGGTCTTTAGGCAGCTTAATTAAAATTTCCTTCTCTATTAAATGGTTCCTTTTTATAGAGACTCTGTTCTTTCTGTTAAGCAAACCTTTTTCAGGCTGTCCAGCAATTACATCTTCTCTTCCAGTTTAATGACTTGAGCTACCATATATTAATTAAATTTTAAGTGGACTATGAATCTTTCTGTCAAAGAATGTCTATGTATGGATAAAGTATGTTCTTAAAAAAACTATTTATTTGGTACATTCTTGAACTGAACAGTCAAGGAAAAAGGGAACTGCTGACTTTTTTTTTTTTTTTTAAAACCACAGGGTGAACATGAATACAATATTACTTACAAGAAAAAAAGTCCTATTAAATTAGTATTTGAGAGACTAGAAAGAGATTAAAGGCTCAGTCCTTGAAGTCAGTGGAATAATTTATAGCCCATGATATGGTGTTTTGCTGAAATGGGCTGCAAAGTTCAGCAGTCAGTACCTTGAAATACTTGCCTAGGAAACCAAACAATTGGCATAAATCAGAAAGTGTGTTATTTAAGTTTCATTTTACCTTATTAAAAGAAGTTGTATTTTGGAGGTATATTAACTTTTGGGCTGATACCTTAATTTTTTTTTTTTTAAATCCTTTGTTTCATCTCTTTACCTACAGTCAATTGTAAGATGAGAAGCTGAAGGGCACAGTGCCATTCTGAGCAGTATCTCCTGAAACGCTGTAGTCTACAGCACAGGATAGTTTTTTTTTCTTCATGGACTAAGTGCATTTTTCTTGCTTACTCTGGAAGATGCATGGTAGACAGTTCCCCCTTGCTTGTCAGCAGGGGGCTTGGTGCTGTGTAGCATCCTGAGGATGACCCAGTCCCAAATGCTTTGTCCACCACTGGGTGTTGCTTCCCAGAGTCAGTATGCAGACTGCAGACTCCATTCCACCTTCATTCCACCTTTAGTAATTACGATAATTTGGACCCCACCTATCTCAGACATTGGCTTTTCCCGTAGTTTTTACAATGGCTGCCTCAAGGATTCTTAACCACTGCTGGTAGAACTTCATTTTGTCAAAGCCGAAGTGAAAATGTTTTAAGCACCACCCTCTGTGAGCCATCCATAGTGTTCAGATCTGGGAAACTGCTTGAAACATCAAGTATTAGTGGGTTGATTTTGTGATTTTGTGTCTGCCTCTACTTCCATTCCTCCACCACTGCTAAAAGAGAAAAGTTTTGATGGAGCTTGGCTCCACCAAAGCAGTACATCCCTCCTGCCAACTTCATCTTCATGACAGAGTTCACTGCAATATACATTAGGGATGAAATAATGGGGACATTTGGGGCAAGTCACTCTGCTTTTATGGAGGAGCTTTCACTCACCATGGAGACACACTTCAAATGTGAAACCCAAAGAGTCTCTTCCAATCAGGACTGTAAATTTTCTGTTTCTCCCAGTCTGCTTTTATCCATTGGTAAGAAAACGAAGTCTGCAAAATGTATCACCAAAACTTCAACCACTTCTGGTACTGATCAAAGGGACATCTTTCTTTTGGACTTAAATGATTCTATGTATT
>JANHGL010023363.1:17129-54624 GCA_024611195.1 Ceyx melanurus | reverse complement strand
ATTTTATTTTAGCATAGGTAGAGGATGGACTGAAGATTTTTTATTGTTGTTGTTAGCAGCTGGCATTATTTTAATAAGTCTGTGGTTAAGTACACCAGAACAAAGTTTTGGGCCATGTTTTTAAAACATGTTTGTACAACATACTGTCACATATTTCATGCAGAACTTCATAGATCTCTGAAATGATGTTTTCCTTCCATTCTTCTGAAAGAGTTTAGCAAAATTTGCCTATTAGGTAAGCTTAGTTTTCCTTTAAGTAAGGTAACATGTTCAGAAAGCTAACCAACAGTAATCTAGGGTAAATAACAAAAATGAATACATTGGATTTAAATAGCCTGCGTGCTAGAGACATCATTGCCTTTTTAAAGCTTTGGATTGCTTTTTATTGCATAACTGTGTCCTTGGAGAGCTAAGATTTACAGCCCTCATTAATGTAATTTATAAGCCTAAATGACAAGCATACTAAAGGATCTGCAGCTGATCCAGTCAGCAACATACAGATAATTCAGATTTGTCCAACCTGGTCTTGTCAAGTCAAGCAGAATAAAATCAATCAGTGAACAGAAGGAGTGGGAGTACTTAAGCTGAAAAAGAGAGTCTGTTTCCTGCTGGGGGCTGGGCAGCCTGTGCCCACTTTGGTTGATTTTTTTTTTATTTTAAGTGTTGAAAAACTACTGACACTCTTTGAGAAATCCCCTTCTCACTTTCATCTGTGCTGTCTTGAAAATTGGCATGATGGCAGTGCTGGGGAATAGCTCTCTCAGAGTCCAAGTCAGAAAATTGCTATTTGCCAGAGAATCACATTTCCATCTCACAGCCACTAATAATAACCTACAGAAGTATTCACTCTCAGTTTTAAACGACCTCTTGTGCTTGCTGCTGCCATTGAAATTGTCATTCCACACAACTGGTTTTTTCCTTTCAGCTGAGAACCAGCTATGAGTGTGAGGCATCTATGTGCTAGCTGAGAGTCCCTCAGCAGGGGACCTATCTCCCAGGCTGCGGATTCCCTCCCACCTGCAGAGGCATCACCAAATAACGAAATCAAAAGCATTGGGTTGAGGTGGAGGTTTGCAGTGATGATGGAGAACCAACAACCTCTTTGTGCCTCACATGTATTTTAGCAGAAAGCTCTAATGTGATGTGTGGCTGTGGACTAGTCACGAGACATGTGAGCCTGTTTGTGAACACTTCGTTGAGCAAAGAACTAGTTTTTGCTTTATTAGCCTTGTTTTCATGCTTGTCTGGAGTGATATATAATGAGGTGATTTTGGTTGAGGAGTTTTGAACTTTTATTAGTAACTTATTTTTAAGTAAAAGCAGAAGTGAAATTATTCAGTCAATGGACAAAAGTAGTGCACTACAATTTACATCTTGGGCCACAAAGATGAAAAAAAATCCAGATTATTAATATCCTGGAAGAGCAAAGAGAAGTAGGAAAGACTACAACATGTTCATGAGTAGATGCTTGACTCCCTGTGCCAGTGGCTCATTAGAGTGCTGTGTAACCATACAGGTGGACAGTTAAGACACAAAATGTTAATTACTGCTCTTTTAGATCTATGCACCCAAGGATCTCTAGGAGCTTGACATTGTGCCAGAGAACAATCTTAAGTTTGAAGTCACTGTGGGTCTGCTAAGAAGCTTGTCTTGCTAGTGACTAATTTATGACTCATTCTCTCCACAGTTAGTCATAGTATTGCAAGTTTCCATGGTGTGAAGTTGCAAGTAAGAGGAGGAGGAACTAGGGCATAGAAAAAAAAATAGGTAGGAAAAATAAAATGTGAAAGATTTATTATTATACAATATAGGCTGAAAGAAAAAGGAAACAAACTAGCCAGACTTGTTTATAGCCTGATGTGAGTTTCATTTCAGTAAGGAAGACTGCAAGGAACAGTTCTGGTTTCATGGGCTCAGTGTATTTCTAAATTAACTTTAGACATTCCAGAAAAAAAAAAGCTTAAAAATCCACCCAAAATATTAGTTATCATTAATACTTCACCAGTGAATCTTTTCTCAGTGTACCATGGCTCAAACATCAAACTTTGTTTTTGAATAGCTGTGTTCTGTGAGCTAGGGTGATTTGTTACCTAGGTTTGTTTGGCTGGGTTTGGTGATGGTCTTGCCAAAATATCTCGGAGAACTCCAATTAGTCCAATAGGAAGTGATACAAAAATTTTGACTGATAGACCTAGAAGGAGGAATTTTCAAAGGAGAAATGAGTGAAGAGCATCATAAGAGAACTTATGCAAAACATGTTAAAATAATAAACAGTAAAAGCATACCTGGTTGAACATCTGATGAGAGGACATGAAGGTTTAGAAGCCTCACATTGGAAACTGGTCTACAAATGCTTCATGAAACCTTCATGTGCTCAAAAACTTAGGTATCGGGTAAGTAACAAAAATACAATTTAATTCAACTGTTGCCAACTTAGACCTTCCTTCTTAGGCAGTTTAGAGACAGTATTATTGTCATCATTTGAGGGAGAACAATGTATCTCATTAACACGTTTAGTTCTTTAATTAGATGCATCCTGGTGTCCCATTAAAAACCAAACAACTAAATAAATCTTGTAACCAAAAAGATACTTTTTAAAAAAAATTATTTTATTTTTTTCCCCCTGTATAAACTGAGGAAATAATAGAGGACCCCGGTCAGAAACAGAGCACAATTCATTTGTGTCCATCCACCTTCACCCTGGTAATAACCATAATGACAATTTCTTCTAGCAAGAGAGGAAACCATGTCATCTCAAGCAGTCTTTTGCAGCTCTGGGGGTAAATTTTCCACTGAAATGACAGTAAAGGCTAGGCGAGAGGTTTAAATTTGCTTTAGAATGTAATGGCTTATAATATATATATATTATATAACCTATATTATATAATATATAATTATATATATTATATATAAGGTTTTTGTTGATTTTTATGTATAGAAATGCCAAAAGCTCTTCAAATGGATAAACACCAGCACTGAACCTCAAAAAAGACTATTCAGT
This sequence comes from Ceyx melanurus, assembly GCA_024611195.1. Classification (NCBI taxonomy): domain Eukaryota; kingdom Metazoa; phylum Chordata; class Aves; order Coraciiformes; family Alcedinidae; genus Ceyx; species Ceyx melanurus. The sequence continues at coordinate 51,623 of JANHGL010023363.1, read as the reverse complement.
TCAGATAAGCATCCAAAAATTAGTCTGCTTAGCCAAAACTTGTCCAAACCTCTTTGGTCTGGAAATCAAACTAGAAATGTTACATGATCAGCTTTTCTTAAGAGTTTTCCAGTGCTCATTTCCTTTTGCCAGCAAAGATATCATGAGAACAACTTCTTACAGTGTGGTGTGTCTGCAATTAAGCTTCTGCTCTTGGCTGAAAGGAAACCCCAGCAGCTAACCAAACCTGTTTGGAACTTGTGCAGGGAATGGATTTGGTGCAAAGTCCGTCCCTAATAATTACATAGGAGCAATAAACCATGTAGTCTCATGCCATGAAATATGCATAATATTAATTCCTTTGAAAGATTTTTAAAGCCACTTCCTTTCGTCTTGAGGCACGAAATGGTTTCATTTTAAAACCAAACTTGGACTGAAGTTGAGTTCTTTTTAAGTGAAATTCAGATTAAGTTTACCGGTGGAAAAACTGCTAATGCAACAGAATTCTTTCTACTCTTCCAGTTTCAATGCCTTTTAGTGTATAATCATATTGTGTTCTGTATTCCATATGAGCCTTTTTATGAAAGCCAAAAAAGACAATTTTTGTTCTCAACAGTTTTGCTGTGAATTAGGCTAGATGAGATAGCCAATGTTGGGAAAATTCATCTGAAAAAGATATAAAGTGGTATGTAGTTAAAAAAAATATGTTAACTATACAGGAGCCAGGGAAATCCTAAAGAAGGTACTAAAGCTTGCAGAATAGGCACAATTGAAAATTGATAATAAATTAGCTGAGACTACTGCACCACTGGTGTAGGAGAAATAACACCCCAGATATGGAAGTCAGTGACACTGATTACTATTTTGTCTAGTTCCAGTGAAGAACTAGGGCAGTAAATCTTACAGAGTCTGTTCCCATGACTCCTTTTTCTTGGACTCAGACCTTTCAAGTTATAGGAACTTAATGGACAAATTGTGACCTGAGCTGTTCCCATTAGACATTCTCTAAAAGGGAAACTTTAGGCATATTTTATAGTTTGCATTTTTTGTTGTCACTGGTGTGAGTAATATATGATACACACATGCTTTGGAAGTTGTCAGGAAAGGGATTTTTATTTCAACTGATTTCTGATTAAATCACCTGCAGATGTAACCACAGTGTCAGAGGTTAAGGAAGCAACTAAAAAAAAAAATAAAAGAAGACAAACAACAAACAAAATATAATCAGAAGAGAGACAGACATTGAGAAACGATTATAAAATAGTTTTAAACTAGTCACATTCTCTGTTTTGATCTTACACTCTTTTTTTTTTCTTTTTTTTCTTCTTGGCAAAATGCATGCAGGCAATGAAAAGAAACTTTTTTTTTTTTTCTCAGGCACAAGTAGTGAATGTAGGCTGATTTCTGAGACTCAATTAGAAGTTAGAAATTAGAAGAGACTCAATAGAAGCACCTGGGGTAGGCATGAGACTAAAGCAGTATCATATTAGTGAACTAAATGCTGGTAAGACATAGATAATTTAGACCTCCAAGGGTGAGTGGGTTTAGTCTAAGGACTTTTCTAGATCCAGTCTGGAGGGAGAAATAAAACAAAAGAATCCAAGGAAAGTATAAAGAATGGTTTAAGATATATTAACACCAATGTATGTATCATGCATATAAAGGTACCATAAGGAATTCAAGGGTATTAGGGCAAATCACACAGAGTGAAGTTCACATAAAATTTCTCTACACCCTTCCCTGACTGATATCCAAATGAAATTCTGACTGGCCACCATCATAGCTGTGAATTCTCAACCTTTGAATATGCTCTTGTGTTTCTTCTATAATGTGTTGCAATAAGAGCTCATTTTAACTATTGTTTTCCCCAAAGAATTATTCTTGACAAGAAGTTAGACAAGGTAGTCTAGGCAATACATAGAGCATGGCACACATGTGAATATTCCTTCCTACAGCTCATTTCAATACTATGTCAGTCCAGGTAAGACACCTTCTTTCAGTGCCTATGGCAATCTAAAAACCCAGGGAAAACTTCAAACACATTATTTCAGAACAGAACATTGGGGCACACTTGAAAATTGCATCAGGCAGCAACAGTAATTTTAAGCACATTTTCCCTTGTGGGAAGGTACACCAAAGAGCATGGGTACCATTCTCTTGTGCCATTTCCTTCAATAACAAAGGAAGGGCTGATCCTAGATGTTTGGATTATATTAGTCAAAACTAAAAAAAAAAAAATTAAGTATATTAATCAGCTCTGTATCTTGATAGAGTGTTTTTGGAATTGTTCCTTAAATAAACTCTGAATAAGGGAAAATGTTGGAAACTTAGGTACAGAATGTGATCAGGTTAAAATGATCAGACATCACTGAGAGGTACAGGAAGAAAGATGTATAAACTTTCTGGCTCTTTCACTATAAATATCCCACTGTCATGTGAATAGAGAAAGAGAATGTAAATAGTTTGCTAGTCCCTTGCAACCTCTTGAGGAGGTGAAGTGAGGGAAAGAAGAGACAGGAATCTGAAGAGCTGATGATTATATGATTCATGTGATTATATGATTAATGTGATTCTGTGATTTAATATCAGTAATACCTTACTTTAACAGCAAGAGATGTCAATTCAACTATAAACAATTCCTCCTGTGCTGGACTGCTTTGTCTCCATAAAGGAATATCTGCCAGGCATGCCATGTCTGTCATTCTCTGGATGTATGACAGCTTGTAGTGGATGATTTCACAGAGGTCCTCTAGATACCATCAGAACACTAAGACTACTTCCCCTTTGGCATGTTTACCTTGAGATCTAATTTTTTTTTTTATTTTTAATTATGATACTGAAACAGGAGGAAAGGAAATATATGGTATAGTTGTAGTTTAAGTGTATTGGATTCTAATACCCAGGAATCCTTTCCTGGTCCCCAAACCCCAATTCCTTGTTGTCAAAGAAAAGAACATTTCTTATTATTCTGAATTCACTCTGCCATGTTGAAGGAGGAATATTTTTTTACATAGTTCCTTTTTTTTTTATTGTGAGGCAGCAGAGAGACCTGTGTCTATTGGAGGCAGAAGGAAGACTATTGCCTGTATGTGTAGAAAATTATTTGGATACAACTAGCAGTTTTAGCAAACTTGTCCTCCCATTCATGTAGAAATTAACAATACTGGAATTAAGAGAGGAGGCTGAAAGGTATTCCATCCTGCTGTCATGGTTTGGGGACACCTGGGAATTGTACTTTTCCAATTATTCATGCCAGCTTGCAAGATTGGATAGAGAATTTGAAAACTGAAAATACAGGAGCATTGAAAAATACCAGCAAACAACTTGTTTGTCTCAAAAGACTATCTTGATTAATTAATCTTTCTGTTAAGAATTTCAATTCTTAAATTTAAATTTAGAAACCAAGGTTTCTCATGCAAGTATGAAGTCAGAATTTGTAGGACAAGCTAGGACATAGGCAGGATGAAATTTCTAGCATTTGCATGGATATAATTCCAGATGGATTATACAGAGGGGTCCATACTATTTCCATTAAATCTGCTGCTGCATTATAAACTATTTGGAGAACCATTACCTGGAGAGAGTTACAGTGCTTGTTTAGGATCCAGACTGAGTCCAGGATCTCTATGGCTAAATGCTGTTCCAGCATCATGATTGAAGCATTGTTTGAGGTCTTGTATGAAAGAAGAGCAAGTATCAGTATCTAATGCGGTGTTTCTATTGTGCAAGCACTGGAAAAGACTGCTCAGGGCTGGAGAGGTATGAGGAAAACCCAAATGTTGTGCTTCAACTTCAGCCAACTGGAGCTGAGGTTGGTGGGGTGGGTCCTGTGTACTGTGAAGGATTATTGATATTTACAAAGCTTTCACAGACTGCTAGTATCTGAAAAACCTGAATGGTGTCATCTTCTGTAAACATTCAAATAAATTTAAAAAAAATAAAATATATATATGTAAATGAAAATTAAATTAATTGCAGTTGGTGGCTGGAACTGAAAATGAGGGTGAACTTTAATCAAAAGCTCTGTTTTCTGGCTGGGAACTGTTTTTATTCTCACTGGGAACAGATTCAGTGGAGAAAGAAGAAAAGGCTAGATAGGCAAAGCAAAAGGCATATTTAGAGCCCCGTTCCACTGGTTGTGTTTTGATGGGCAATACTTTACAGATGATGGCAGTAGCTCAGTTTTCTTGGCATCTTTACTTCTTGTAAGGACTGTGCTAACAACTTGGTAACAAACAATTTTACAGGCTTGGAAGGTAAGCAGTAGTCGTAGCACGCTAAATCAGTCTGGAAAATTATCTTTTCTGAAAGACAAAAATCCAAAAGCTTGTGATATGGTGCTGGTTTTGCTTTCTCCTTAAGTTGTTTTTAATTTTGTTTTTAATTTTTCATCAGTACCAAGTGTCAAAGCATGATATGTGGGTTGTTTGCACAGGTGCAAATTCTGTGCTTTCCTTTAACTTTTCAAAATTTCAAAAAATGCAGGAGCTCATTGCAAATAAAACATCTGGGAAAATTTCTCTGGAGTGTTCCACAACAGTTACAAGCAAAGAGAAACTTTTGCAATCACTCCAGGCACCTTTATTTTTTTTTCCTTTTCCCTTTCTTACGCATAAATTCATATTGAAAACTGGGCAGCAATTCATTTTGGCATTTATGTCACCTCATCCTGTAGTTCTGATCCCTTTCTGATTCTCTATTTTCTGTTGGCATCTAATCCAACTTGGTACTTTCCAGGATAGAGAACTATGAGGCATAATAGAATAAAGCTATCATGTAAATTTCAACTTGTAGGTACTGCATAAATATTAGTGATAATTAATCAGACTTTGGTTTTACCTTTAGTGTCCAAACACCATGAAGGAAGATGGTGTGGCAGTTATTTCCTTTTTTTTTTTTTTTCCTGTGGTTTAGTACTACTGATTTTATTTTTCATTTTAACCAAGGAATCAAGATCCCATTGTGATTTTTCACAAATACATTGACAAAAAGTAGCCTTTGTTGACTATATAATTCTTTTTGCACAAAACCAACCTTTTGGGAGTACCCATATGAAGTACTTCCCACCAAGTGGAGTTTGATTGTTTTAGTCATGTTCCTTGATATTAGGATCAGACAGAGATGATACCAATAATTCTTTTTCTCAGAGGTTTTTGTTGATTTGACATTTGTATTTGTTCCAATTGAAGAAAGTAAAGGAAAACACTTGGAATAATCTATTACAGAGCTCTGAAAATCCAGGTTGCCAGAAGCCTGGTGGGCTGCCAACAAGTTGAACGAGGTAGCCAACAAGAACTCAACTTTTAAAACCTACCTGGCAGTGAGGCCTGCCTAGGGTCTCTCAGACCATCTTTGAAATTAAATCACATCTGTGAAAAGTTCTAAACTGGCCAAATCATCAAATTCCGGTGAAGCACTGTTTGGTAAGAATTTTTCCAACCTGCTCTAATTAAAAGGAAACTAAATCACTATGACCAGTGTTGTGCCTGTTCAAGTTCCCAACTGTGGTTGTTGCCAGTGTTCCAGGTTGAAATTTTATATAGGTATGTATTATAGGGCTGCAACAGATTCCCAAATCAGGAAGCTATTCTTTCTATCTAGAAAAAAAAAGCCAATGTCCATGTCCAGTCTGTTTATAATTCTATTACGTCATGATTTTTCTCTGAGGAAATTGGGTTGTTTTTTGTTTTGTTTTTGGTACAAGAAGTATTTCTCTCTTCGTAGTTTGTTGGTTTTTTTCCAAGAGATATGGTGTTCTGATGAAGATTTTTAAAAAGGTCATGCAAACTATATGTTCAGGCTGTCTGAAAAAGTTTGCTATGAAATATGCCTTAAACTTAATATTCCCCAGAAGATTAACTGATTTATAAATGATATTTTGACAGATTATTTTAGCTATGAGGGGTTATGTATATGTGTTGAATTTTAAAGTCTGCCTGTTAACTCTCAAATTGATACGAGTAACTTATTTTGCTGATATTTAGTATGTTATGTCTTTTCTGAAATACAGAGATCTTCATCCAGGGAATAGAAACAATACTGTGGAACCAGCAGTACTCCACTCATAGCTACTCTCTTTGGAGACAGATTTTTCAAACAAGTGCACACTGAGTGGTTCAGAAAATCTTGCATGTGTCAAAAGACTGATGGGTGCCAGGCACTTTGCAAATCATTTTCATTAGATGCTGAATTGTAGATGGAGGTTGATTTTTTTTTTCTTTAATTTTATTTTGTTCACTGCAACACTGACACTCTGATGACAAGATTCAAAGCAGAAACAGCATCTTGATTAACTGATTATATTCCCCAGACAGGAACTGATCTATTTATGTATTTACTTTCTTTGCTCTTGCATTATCAGGCTGGCCAGGTGAAGGATCCCCATTTAAGGGCCAGTCTATAGGCAGTGAGTAACAAGGCCTATCAGAATCATAGCATCATTCAGGTTGGAAAAGACCCTTGGCATCATCAAGTCCCTACTCTACAAAGTTCACCCCTAAACCATGTCCCTCAAAACCACATCCTATGTCTTCAGCTACTCCATGTCTGTTGATGCTAGGAGAGAGCTGAGTCTTGCAGGGGTGTCTTCAACAAGAGTCTAGGCTTTGCAGGTGTGACTGCAGAAGTTGTTGGCATAGCCCTGGAGATCCTGCTCCAGATCTAGAATAATTAGATAGGAAAAGGAAGCTCAGCAACAGGAGGGTGGCCATTGAAGTGACATTTGTTTCCCCAAGTGGTGACTTGTGGTCTTTCAGATTACAGGAAGAGAAGCCCCTACAGTCTGCTCAGGGAAATTTTCTTCTACAGAGCTCTGTGCAAGAGCTCAGATGTAAGGGTTTTGCAAACTTTTTGTTTTGAATGCTTCAGTGGCATCTTACTGAGAGGATAACTGAAATTGTTCTTTTTTTGTTTATTTTCTTTTGACTTCTCTCTACTTGACTCCTGCACATGTGGCATAGTAGAGAAGTTCTTTTGAGAGACCCTTGCCTTACAAAATGTCCTGGAAATGATCCTGTGCCTGACGTAATAACAGCCAGATGACTGACAGCAACTACTGGTTCCAGATCATGCATCTGTCTGCTTAGCAATGGCTCAAGAGCGCACAGCTGGTGTGCATGGGAAGGACTGGCCCATGTCCTAATTATTTTGTGAGAGAAAAAAACCAGCCATTGGGATTTGCCCAAGGCTCACTTTATCCATGATGAGCTGTAATACTAACCATTTTTGAGTGAGTCACTACCAAAACCAGCTGGGAAATAGGCATTTAAGAGGTGAAGCTGGACAGGCTGGGTAGTCTGTGGTATTCTGGGGAGTAATTTGTAAATGTTATGATTTATGTAACTTTATGATCTATGCAGAGCTGCATGCATATATTTTGCCAATATTGTTGATTATCATAAGCTAGCTAAAAGTTTATTGTCCATTTCTTAACATCCGTTTAGTGTATGAACAAAAACAATACTAGAGCCTTGGTGGGTGTCACAATTCTCTGTAGCTTCAGTATCTCCCTGACTGTGTTAAAAGCATTGGTCTAGTGTTTATAGCTAACATGGGAGCTGTGAAAACATCTGATCAAGATCCTGCAGCCAAAGCACTTAAAATGGGAAAGGTCGGTCCTATGATTAGATGGCCCAGCCAAAAACAATGATGGGAGATTGATAACACTGCCAATGTCCAGCTGAGTCCTCACAACACACCCTTGGAGACCCCATATAGCTTGGATCAAGATGCTGTCATAATAACCCGAGTGAAGTAAGAAACTTCTGAAAAGTCTCCACATTATGCAGGGCTGATGTTTTATGGGAGCTAGAGACGTGGTGAAAAATGTGTTGCCAATGTGATTTACAAATATCTACTGAGTAAATGTGACTGTTCAGCATGCTGTGTTTGCTGGTGAGTAATATTTCTGAAGACTCAGGAAATATGTAACCCAAACAAAAAGAAGTCATAGCACTGTGGAAGGTCTGGTGGACATGTCCTGATTCCAACACAATCTGTTTTTGTGCAAAACTCAGATCCAGAAGAACCCATCTGGATTTTTTTCGTACATAGCAAGTCATGTGAGTTCACTTTATTTCAGGCAATACTTTGTATTATAAAAACAATACATTTGCTATATACTGGGGCACTGAGGTCCTGCCAGGTAAATTGCATTTGGTTAGGATCATTATGATATGTAATGGCTTTGGTCAGGGTTGTTTTGCACGCCTTCACTAGCATTTGATACCCAGAATTGTAGGTATCTAGGAATCTTTTTCTAGAAAAGAACACTAGAGAAAAGGTTTGATTTTATTTATTTATTTTAAGTAACTACTACATGACAATGTTGTACAAACAAGCCAGTGAGCCAGCATGAAAAGGATGTTACAAGCTGGTGCTTAGCTTGTGTTGTGCTGTTAGACAGCCTTGACTCTGCCTAGAGATGAACTCTTCAGTTAGAAGGAAAAATGGAATTGTTAGCAATCATCCAAAGTACACTAGTTATTTCTTTCCTGTATTTGGGGATTATATTGGCCAGCTCAGAAGGATTTTTTTTTTTTCCCAAGAAAAATTTAGGGGCTTTCAGTACGAATTCTGAGGTAAGTGCCATCTGAAGTTTTGTTAAGCCTACTGCTTCAATGAGACATTAGAAGGAAAATATTTTGTTTTGTTGGTTTATTTTGGCTTTTCCTTGCTTGGATCCTTCTCAGGGCTCTACAGAGGAGTGTGTAGGATGGGTGGTTTGCCAAGTTTGCAGCCTATGCTATCCTTCACTCCCAGAGAATTTGGGTAGAAAATGTATAAATGTGTTCTCCACTGAATGCCTGTCAGGTTCTCCTGGTCACAAAAAAATGGGAAAGCAGTCCTTGGGAGCAGAATGGCAAGCAAGCCCCCTCAGGGATGGGGAGAAGCAGGATGGGGAGGACCAGGAGGAGGAACCCCATACTCATCAAACTTTCTCTGTTTATGAAAGTTTTCATAAAATTAATTTCAATTTTAATTAAAACTCATAATTTCTCTGTTATGCTGAGTGTGATGTTTATGGTCTGGGATACATCTGTGGGCAGCTTGTGTCAGTGCCCTGGCTGCAAACTTCCAGTGGCCTGCAGACCACAGCTGGCCTATGATTCTGTCCCAGTGTAACCAGGACACTTCTAAAAGGGGTTTTCATACTTGGTTTTATAAATTTTGGGCATATTTATAATATTAAAATAGCTCCTGACTATGGGGACAGAATCAATGGGGAATATGACTAGAGTAGTTACTGCCTATATAGAAAACTTCTGAATTTTCTGTTGTGAAACTGCCCTTATGCTTTTGCCATGTGGCTTAGACTGCTTCTTGGACATGACCTTTTACTTCTGGTTCAAATATGTGTAAAAAATAGCTGGTGTCTTAAGCAGTGGAAGTGATTCTCATCAGTCTATGAATGACTCGCTTTTTGTAAATGTCTGTACGCAGATTTAGTTTGTTTATTTTGTGGATTAAACCTCAGTCTTAATCTGGCATCTATTTTGGCTTTTAGGAGGCATCCATGGCAGTCTAATGAAGGAATAGACAAGAAATGAAAAGGCAGTTTTTTCAGCCATTTAAACATTACAGGAAGAGAACACTTAAAACTAGCCATGTGGTATTTGTGCACAGAAAAAAAAGACTCTGTGTACTTGGCAGAGTAGAAATAAGTAGAAAGAGAAATTGAGCTGAAAAAAAAAGACTGTATTTATGAAATGCAAGTTCTCTGGGCAAACTTTTGCTATAGAAAAGGTTTTGTGCAATCAGTCACTATACTAGTGAGACAAATGCACAGATAAACAAGAAAAGTCCTTCTAATGACCCTAAGTCACATGTAAAGATAAGGACTAATGAGTTTTAAGAACTGGACCCAGAACACACCAAATGAATTTGAGTGTTAACTTTCTTGACTTCAGACTGAATTTCTTGGGAATTTTAGACATGTGCTTCATTTTTCAGCCCTCATACTCCTCCTTACCAGTGGCAATAATAGTAATTATTCATTTCTACTGTATAGTGAAGTGCAGTAATTTCTTGATTATTGTCAGTTATTTGAGATAATGGTAAGTCCTTATTTCCTATTATCTGTAATGCAAATGGACAAACACAACTGTAATGCATAACTGAAAATGTTCTTGGATGTATAACTCTGGCATTATTTTTTCTATGGACATTAAAACCCCAGTGCAGCACTTACGATGTCTCCTGCATGACCAAGCTCAGAGTCATCATTGCTCCAGAATAACTTCTGACAGGCAGGATAAAGGATTGCAGTCAGCCTCAAATGTATATCTTTCCAGCTTTCTTACTGATGATTTTATTTTGTTAGCAATCCAACTCTAAACTGCAATTTTATCTTTCATTTCTCCATGAGTTCAAACTGGACCTGTTTTTTGAGGCATCACCACTTATGGTGAAAGGATGGTTCTGCCTCTGAGCTCAACTCAGCCCTTGGTTTCCTAGTGAAATATCCAGTAAAGGTGCCAATTGTGGCAGAGGTTTTAGTGGTGTGCATTCCTGTCCATGTCATCACGAATTCATTGGCCAACCATGACTTTGTAATGACCACTGGGTAAGTGACCTACACTGGATTTGAACTGGTGACCTTAATGTGGAAGATTCTGAATGGCACTTGTAATCTCTGTAGGATTTAATTTCTGGTTGGTTTTTTTTATTATTGTAAAATAAACTCTGTTCAACCACAGACTTCTTCCTCAGGCAGAGTTGTGACAATAATCTTTACTGACTTGTATCTCTGACAGCACTAAATTGATTATAATTTCATTCAGAAATAATATCAATTTAATCCACAGAAGAGTAGAAAACTTTATTTTGCAGCTAGTGCTTACAGGAAAATCAAGAGAGAATTTCAAGAGCTGTATTCAGTACCCTTGAGAAAACACCACACACTGTAGCTCTTAAGTTCTTCACTCCAGCAAAAGCCTAAGTCAACAAGACTTGTGCCCAAGGAACCACCACAGGACTGGCCCAAATATTTTGATGTTTCTGGTTACAGAAGTAAAAAAAAAAGAGAAAGAGAAAAATAATTCCAAATTTCAGAATATTTATCTAGATCTTTTTAATGTAGCTTTTCTTAAAAAAAAGAAAAAAAAAAAGAAAAAAAAAGAGGGAAACCAAAAAAATACAACTATTTTGTAATATCATATTGTGTAGCCTTAATTGGACCCAAATGTGTATCAAGTGCACTGATTCAAAACCCACAATGATCCAGTTATTTGGAGATACATTTTAAAAGATGAGGTTTTCTTTGAGTGTTTTTTTTTCAAGTAATATTTAGGTATTCATTGCAATTATCAACCCTTCACTGAAATCTTCTAATTTCACCATCAAAATGAAAGTGAAAACTAAATAGTTAATGTGTTCAGTATTCACGAACTTTCTTAAACTGACATTATTGTTCAAGACAGGAGCTTTTACAATTATTTTCCCTTTTTATGGAAAAAAATATTATAACATTCAAACACCTTTGAAAATAGATAGAAAATCTTGGACTTTGTTAACTCTTTTAGAGGGGAAAGAGGGAATATGGGTGTGACTTAGCTATTCTTGTGAATTTTCATTTCTATGCATTCCCAATTCCTGGCTTAGGAGGGAAAAATTTACAATTAAATCTTACTTTATTGGTACACAGCTTATATGTCCAGGATTAAATTTTAAAAAGATAAGTAAACAACAGTTCCCTGAAACTTAGGGCTTGATCAGACTGAATGCAATAAATCTGTTTCTTCAAATAATGATAAAGAATAAGTCCAATATAAAATATACAGTAAAATAAAACAAAAGACACTGAGTTTTCTTCTCAAATGTCTTTTAATTTGTTAAATATGTTAAGGAACTAGATAGATACTGTGAATTCCCAAAGATTCCGTATTTTGTTACTGAAATTTCTCCACCTCTGATTAAAATGTCCAGTCTTCAGCATCTGGTCAAATACTTAACATATTTTGTATAGCATAGCCAGGAAAATACATTTTTAATTAGAGATCCATGAAGCCCTTGTAGTTAAGAAGGAAAAAGAATAAAAAGTTCCATCTGAAGTCAAGCTGGCTAGCTGATGAAGATGGGTAGGACATGAATAAACATATAAATTATGTTGTTTATTTATATATATTTATATACTATACAAAACTGAGATAGTTTTGGAAGATTGTTGCCCCTGACTTGCAAGACTGAGAAAATCTGGCAATGGCATGGACATATCCTGAGTTTTGTTTTCCAGGGTAAAGTCTAGGCATTTTTCCTATGAACCAAAATGTTTATCTTATGAGGTCTGTGTTATGCTTTCAAAAATATTGTTTTATCAGACATTTGCTATATAGCCTTAATCCAAGTCTGCTATATTCCTCATAGGACATTTGCAACTAAAAAGGACTGTCCTTTTCCACTTTTTTTTTCCTTTCCAGTAAAATGTCCAACCTTCAAGTCCATCAAGTCCAACCTTCATCCTAACATCTCTCTAACCACTAGACCATAGCCTCAAGTGCTACATCTACTTGTTTTTTAAACACCTCCACTGCTTAGCCTGTCTCTCAGTAAAGAATATCTTCCTAATATCTCATCTAAACCTCTCCTGACACTACTTGAGGCCATTTCCTCTCCTTCTATCATTAGTAATTTAGGAATTCATTAGCTGCTGTTTCATGGAAATAATGTAAAATGTCATCAATTTGATTTCTACTGCAGGTAGATATTGATATTGATAACTACAGGGCTAAACAAAATGGTTTTATCTTATGACATGATGGCTTTTTTTCCCATTCACTAGATACTATAGTAATTAGTATATGCTGATAGTTGTGTCCAATATAATTTTATATAACACTTCTAAATGGACAGTTTCTTTCACAGAGTAAAACAAATTATATAAATTTGCTGTATGTCACTTAACTTCCAGATTACATCTGTTTGTATGCATATGCTTACTCTGTTAGGCAGTTTTATATAAAATCTTTTAATGTCCATATAGAATTTTAAAATATCTAATTACATCCTCAAAAATAGGACAAAGGGGACTTACTGAAAATAATGTATTAGAAATAGTAGAGGTTTATTTTGCAGGCACTAGTGGTCTCCAGGTATTTTTAGCAGGACATCTGGTCTCTTTTAAGGTCTAATGCTAATGCATAAAAGCTCAGAAGCTCAGGCATACAGCTTCACCTGTCACAGTGTATATCATGATCTTCAGGGATTGTGGAGAGGTCTCTAGAATCCAGGGACACTCTGAGTATAGGCTCCTGGGAAACATGTGTGCCCAAAATCAACTTTTCATGTTTGGTTTTTCTCTGGCAGTTTTCCCTAAAACTTCACTAGTAAATGAGAGCTCATCTCAAACTAACCTTAATTTACTTTCAGTGATTGGAGTTTGTGGTTTTCTTGTTGGGTTTTTCTTTTTGTTGTTGGTATTAGCCTGATAAATTATTTCTTTTGTGAAAAACCATACAGCTGTGAACTGTGTTTGGGATTTTTTTAGCCTTGATCCATCTATTTTATGCATGGAGCAAAAGAACAGCACCAGGCAGAGAACTCTGTTCCTCGAAAGGCTCCATGATTTGAAATGAGATGCTTCCTGAAGGGAGCTTTGTCATCACCCTGCCTGCCCACCCATTTCCCTTTTCTGCTTACACACGGAGTCATTGCCACATCCACAGTGTTTGGCTTAGTGGTCAGGTAGTGTAGGCAGTTTTGTCTGGGAACTCATTGTGTGAAGGAACCTACTGTCTGATTTTTTCTTCTAAGAAAACCCTGCTTTTCTCTTCCCCTTGATGTTATTAAGGGAGGCTTACTCCAAGTTAGGACTTAGGACCACAGAGCCACAGCAACAAGACTCAGTTTCCTTCAGGTATAAATGGGAGAGAAAAGGGCTGTAAGTGGTCCTTGCATCATTACACACTAAGACCTGTAAGATGAAGTGACAAATGTGGCTCCTGTGTAATGACTTGCAGGACTAGACTCCACAGAGGCAGTTTGAAGATGGCCTAACTCAGAGCAACCTTATTATTGCTGCAAGCTGTATCCATGGCTGAGATCCAAGCTGAGAGTCAGCAAAAGTAGATGAAAGCAACCAGGACTGTTTCCTCTATGCCTCTTTCATGAAGATAATAGAATTCATTAATGCAATTTTCTCACCTACAGCTTGAAACTGCAATTATAATTTGGTCCTTTTGGCTCCTGCATATTCTTTAGTATGCTGTTCCCAGGCCAATTCAAAATCACCATAGAATAAAAAGACTGTTAATTTGCAATACTTTGAAAACCATTAGATTGTTCCAGGCTTACCAGGACATTTCCATAAAAATAAACTGCATGCCAAAGAATCTGAGATTCATATATTACAGGATATGGTCTCTTCACACCCTCCGCCTACACATTTGGAAGTGTCTCATGGTTTTCCTGCATCATTTGACACATCTGTAGTCATTTAATTGTTCTAGCCTTCCAGACTCTATTGTGAAACAATTACTTACAGGACTCATTAAAAGAAAATAGAACAAAAAATTCCCATGCGTTGCACCTCCTCCACAGTAACATAAAACTTGGAAACTTGCAAGGTATCAAATAAATATTTATTTTTTTTTTTTAAATAGGACATTTTGACCTGTGTTAGACTAGGCAGCCTGTATTTAGCATGAGTATTAGGACAATATTTCTATATTTTTAAACAAGTAATGAGTGCAATGGAAGTGTGTTATACATTGTTTGGGGTTTTTTTAATTGTTATTTGTTTATTCCAGTTTTGGCCCTGACTCAGAAAGATAATTAACCATTTTTTTTATGTCAACCCTTAAGTAGAAAAGCCTTTTCTCAAGTCCTGTTGAACTGAGTAGAAAGTAAACATATGCTCGGAGGTAAGCATTAGCTTGAAATGATTTGCTGACTAGGATGTTCTCTCATACTAGTCTTTGGAAGTTGACCTGGCAAAAAGATGTTATTGGAGTTCTTCTGTTTGTTTCAATTAGTATTGTGTCATCCAGAACAAAACACATGGCCAAATGCTTGAAATTCCACTGATCCCTATTTCACTCCTTAGGAGAGAGAACTCCCTGCATCGCCGGCTGAGATACCAAACATCTGGCAGATCTCAATTCCCATCTGACTCAAGGTCAGAGAACAAGACACTTGATACTGATGCTGAACTAGACTTCAGTGATGTAATGGATGTATCTAGTTGCAAATGTTTTTAGACCTGTTTGCAAAAAAAAGGTTAACAGTTTGTGTTGAAACTTTCCTTATAATAGAAACAAACGTGCCTCGGAGGCTGATGGGAGCCTGTCTGGAGAGTGTCACGAGAATGATCTTCAAATTCTGCTTAGGTTTTGAGGGAAGAATGACATTTGAAACAGTGCAGAACTAAATTATACACTCACAAATCTTGATCATGAGAATCCTTTGGATAGAATGTGATACTAAAACTGAGAGTGACAGATGGATCAGCTGCCTTAATGTGAAAACGGCTTAGAAACAGGAAAATAGCATAATTTTTTCTTTCTTTTTAGGGAGAATGTTTAACACTTTCTCTGAGGTAATCTTTTTTAAATACTAATATTTTTGAAAGACTAGAAAAGTTTTACCATGTACATAAATGTATTTTACACTGATTTTATAACAGGATGCATTATAGCAAAATTATCATATGGAATCTGAAGCAAAACTATATGTATCATGTTCTTATCTTAATAAATAGGTCCAACTGATGAAGAAGCTTCTGCAACAACAATTTCACCATATTTAAAACAGATGTAAAATGTATTGTGGTGATTCGCAGAGTACAAGGTGAATCCATCTTTATTCCTGTCTGTCCATATTTTTATGTTGCATTCATCGTTTGACTGGCGGGAGACTTGAATCTCCTCCAGTTCAACTTCTGAGACAAGCAGTTGTAATAGTTATGATTAGAGATGAGCTTTCAGGAAAGCTTAGGCTCTCAGGCTTTGAGATAGCTTGCAGATGTCTAGGAATCTTTGCCTTGAGAATGAGGGGTCTCAAAAGCTGCCCCTGATGGTTAGGGCTAGCAAGAGGACCAGCTATCCCCTCAGAGTAGCAGAGTCAGATGGGACCTGGGTGAGATGCCATGAGATTCCATGAGAGTTGAGGAGTGTCCTGGTTCTTCCTCTCCATCCCTAATCACTTTCTCCTTCTTTCTACCATTATTTCTTCCACTACTGACCTCAGGGCTGTATGGTGAATACTTCATCAGCTTCAAGTGAAACATAGTAGGTTCCACAAGCAGTCATTTCCAAAGTAACTTCATTTCATTGGAAGATTACTGTCTTTATTTAAATCCAAACCTTGATTGGGAAACATGATAACCCTTAGAAGCTTTGTTGGTACACCCGATTACCAAAAATATTTAGTAAATCTGCATTGCCTGGGAAGCAACAAGGAAAATTGTAATTTAGCAAACATGGGAATAAGGTTTGTGATTAATGTGAGCACTTGCAGGTAAACAGAAACACTGCAGTGCCTTTGAAAAGCCCTTCCAAGAGTTTAGTGGAATTTAATAACAGAGGTGCCTCTGTTTACATGTCTACTCTATGCGTTCTAAAGTGTTCCTTAGTATTTCACTATTTTCATGGTAAGACCTAAATTGGAATTCCAACTACATAGGGCAATAGTCTATATATCAGGGATTTCATTGTACTTCCCACCTCAACTCACTTTCCAGCAGAACAGTGGTGAAAGCATCCTGAGGAGCAGTTTGGTTATATTCAAAAAACCATGTTTTTCTTTACATTTTCTCTCATATAAATTTTTTATTGGTGTATTAGAAAAGAAGCAGCATTGAACAGGCTGTGTTTAACTTAAAACAGATAATGAAATTTTGTCAATTTTAATAAATTTAACAATATTTATGAGTTTGCATGCATATGTGTGTGTATATATATGCACCAATATGCAACCAACACAGAAGTGTGTGTGTTTGTAATCTAACAAGGTTTGAAAAGAATAAAATAGTGGAGGGCTACAAATGTGTTCATTAATAATAGTTTTTTAGATTACGTGCCAGTTTCATGTTCTCTTCCAGCAGTAATTGAATGGAGTGTATCTAAAACACCAAGGGTTAGCAAAATCCAATGGACTGACTGAGCATCTTTTGCAAAGAGAATCCCAGATGTGTTACATGGGGCCTGACACACAATATGTTTCTCTGCAGCAAATTGAACAGAAGATATGCAGTTTGCATTGTCTCTTAGCCAGCTTTTCCAAGAAAAAGAAAGAGAATGGTTTCATCTTTATTCCACCCTCATTCCACCAGGCCCAAGCTCCCCATAGGATCAGGTTGCATATGGTCAAAACATATCACTTAAATACTGTTTCTGAATCAGCATATGCATTTGCAACATTTTTTTTTTTATATAATTACTCAGTTTACATTTCTTTAAGAATAAATATAGAGGTATGTTTTCCATATATATGTGTATGTGCATACAAGAATATGTAAATCTATTTTCTCTATCCTATAATACAGAAGGTAGTGGTTCCTGCTCCGTGTATGTGGGCTGCAAAGAGACATTTACTTTTGTCTGCGCAGTGACAGGAAGTGGGATGAAAAAGCTCACATCTGTTAGCCATTAAACAGTGAAATAACAACAACAACAATAATAAAATATTATTTTAGCCAGGCTGACAAGAACAGACATCAGACATAGAAAGCTGAAGGTTAGTCAAAAGTGGGCCACATCTGGGTGATTTCTTCAAAGGCAAATTATTATGTACACTTCTCTGGTTTTCAGTTCTACAAATACCTCCTTCTTGGATCATCATAACATGCCATCAGAATGAGTGGGTTTGAGTATTTCCTGTAGAAAACTATAGCAGCATTCATTCCTGCAGCAGTGTTCTGAGAACAAACACGGGACTCATAAATTTTTTTTCAGATTTGGAAAAGCAACACTTCTCTTACACATCTTCCTGTTCACCTTCTACATTTTGCAATTATTATTTCTTTTCCTTTTCCCCTAGGAATGATTGTGAAATTGTATAATTGGAAATGTGTAGCATTTTTAATAGATGCTACCTGAGTGATTATCGAGGGTTGTGGGTTTTGTTTTGTTGGTTTTTTTTTTAATAGCTCTTGTGTATCACTAGAGAGAACAAGAAGATAGACTAAAATCTGATCAAGTCAATGAGAGTAAAAGAAGTTTCAGAAGATCATGCCTCAGGACATGGTGTTGAGTGATAAAACAACCTATTATTAAATTTAAAGAGAGATTGCTCTTTTGCTGATATGCATAATAGTTGTTGCTAGATAGCAGCTGCCATTGCAGAAAACTCTGGCAAGCTGAAGGAACATCATGATTAATTGGAGAACTGGTATTCACAGAACATGGCTGGCTGCCAATAGGCTGCAAAAGTGAATAGCATCAATTAAGTCAGTATAGCTAATTTTGTCCTGAGCTAGTAATTACACTCTATGTACAATGACCTCTTTATTAAAATAATTTAATACTGTAGAAAGTATAAGTGTACAACCATTGAGTATTATTCAAGCTATTTCTTGGTGATTTAATGGAAATTTAAAAGAAAAGGCAATGAATTTTGCCCCCTTTGGGAGAAAAATGTTCCTGTCCGAGTTCTCTATTTTTAACGTTTCTGTTTCATTGATCACTTCATGTGTAAATAAAAAAGGCAAGCACTTGGCAGAGCATTTTATAAACATTGATATGCAAATATTTGGTACAAGTTTGGCTCTTGGTTTTAATCTGCTTGTTTGTTTCAGTTTTCAAAGTCAGGGTGTGTTTCTCACGTCTGAAGCTGGGGATCATGTGGCAATGACTCAATGGTCATGTGTTGTTGGCCATGCCTCACTGAGAGGACAACGTTGAGTTTGGCCACTCAAATCAAGTGTTCGTGTCCCTGTCTTCAGAGAGACAGGACAAAGGGTGCCCAGGACAAACTGTTCTAGGCTTTGAAGACCTGTTGATGCAAGCACACTGACAGGAAGGAGTCTTTACCAACCTTTGCTATTTCAGTAGATATCACAGTGCTCAGTGAATCAGATTGCACTTACTCCCATTTGGCAGGGAACAATAAGAAAGGTGGATATAGGTAACCTTAACTGCTGAGCTCAAATATAACCTGGTGTTGGTTGGTCCCTTCAGAAGATAAAAACGACCCCAGTGACAATATCGCTGCCTTCTCCAGGTGAGAAGAGAGTGGTCTCTGCATGTCTTCATAGTGTCAGGTCATAACTGCTCAGACATGCACATTCAGTGTTTTAACTGTCTCATGGAGAAAGTCAACAAATCATCTGAACCCTGGCCAGACTTAAAAAGTTCAGAGGTTTGGTTCAGAAAGAGCTGCAGTCACCGATCCAAAGTTTATAAAAGCTCTCCAGATTTTCTGAGACTGTAAAACTGGGCTGGAACAACATTTTTCCTGTAGCTTTCAGCACTTCTGTTTCCCATCCTAGCTGGACAGTGGAATTGAAAAAACACTTCTTCAGAAATTCCAAAACCTTAAGAACATTTGGTCCCAGTCTGGTTCTAAAAATGAGTAAAGATCTGGGAGGCTGTCTGGTGGGGTCATATCTAACCTGCCTAGTCTGTCCCGTTTTGTCTGCAGCTCTTTTCAGATTGAGAGGTATTTTTGTAGCTGGAGTCCAGTGCAACACTCAGCAAATATCCTAACAGACCCACTTCATCTTTTTCCCAATTGCTTGTTTGTTTGTAGGAGGTGGTTACAAATCTACTGGATCACCATAACAAGTGGGTGAGTCACCAGCAATGACCACTCTAGAGGCAGCAGCCTGAGCTCTATTGCTTCAGCTGAAAGAGAATTTTGTCAGGTTTGAAAAGTTCATTTCCATTTTTTCAAGCTAAATAAATAAATCTAGTGATGTTAGGGCCTTCTAATTTTTTATTTTTTTTTTTTTCAGTGTTCACTTAATTGGTTACATTTCCTTGTGATGTACACAAAATCAGTTTAGGTGAGGAACTGTGAATAGAAGCTGCTGCTTACTCAGGTCAAAAAAACAGCATTTATTATTATTATTATTATTATTATTATTATTATTGACAGAGATACATTTGGTTGTGTGAAACTGGACTTCATGTTGTGTTAAATGGGATCTTTTAATCATTATTTTGTATTAATAGAGGAAGTTAAATAGTACAAAGTAATACACAGTTTTACACCCTCATCACAAGATATTTTTGCCAATGAAATGTTATTTGGATTCTGGAAATAGCAGACATTGGATTGATACTGTGTTTGGATTTAAAATAGCTGCTTATAAAGCTTAATTTAATCCTTAGTAAATATAATTTTGCTTCTCTCACATCTATTCCATACTGCATTTTACTCCAGTTTCAACATTCTTATATACTTGGTTAAGAATGTTAGTGCAATAATGAAGCTGAGTGATTTAGCAAGTCTTTCCACTAAAAATATGATGCATATACACTACGTGTGCAAGTCCACATAAAAAGAACATTATTAAAGTTTTTTTTAGGCAAGTACTTCGAGGCAAATACTGATGAAAGTGAAGTTTGAGGCTACATGTACCATTTCAGTTTAGGTCATGCTTTTGCATTTTAATCATATGGTTTGTTTTTAACTGACAGGTCCCTTTCATTTTGCAGCACACAAGATATGTTTGCTCTTAGGATGCTCCAGAACTGTGAAGCCAAGGTTAGTGCCTTTTGATATAGGTTTAAATATTACATCATCATTTGCATCAAGTGAGGCAGAGGACTGCTCTGACAGAAAGGACAGTCTCTGCCCACATGTCTCCCAGATTTCCTTGTAAGCAAGTCACTAAAACTAGATTTTATCAAACATGACTGAGAATATTCTGTTTCTTACTTCTGGATCCCATGGTATAGAGGTTCAACAGAAAGCAATAGAACCTGTACTTTGGGGATAGAAGTATTGGGAAAACTTAAGTCTCAGGTGTCACAGCTGAAAAAAAATGAAGTGGCTCCCATTATTTCAGCTGAAAAATGGAAACTATTCTGAGAAGATAATGAATATATATGAAACACTCAGATACTATTGTATTGAATTTGACAGGGAAAGTCTTGAGGCCTATAAAGCTATCCTGAGAACAGCTTTTGACTAAGTGAAGCAGGTAAAGGCCATGATTGAACACTAAAGAATAAGTCAAAAGAGCCAACTGAACTTTTTTTTGTGTGTGAACACTTTTCAATTCACAAAATGAGACAAAGACCCATTTAAAAAAGAACTCCCACTCCAACACTGAATATGTAATCATTGTATTATATATTCACAGAGGGACCAAAGTAAGGTCAAGTATATTGTCATTTCTGACTTTCTGAATGTTTGGCTTGGCAACTTTAACACTTTTTATGTGTCACACATGTACTGAGAGAAAAATGCTATAAATTCATGGCCAGGTCTTTTTTAATTCTTCTTCTTCTTGCTTCTCATTGTTATGAAAGAACTCAGCACAGCCTCACCTTTAAAAGAAATACAGTATTTTGATGTGGTTTTGTACTTAGAGGATAATGTAAATTTGACACAGGAGAATATTGGTTCTTTTCAGGGTAAAAAAATACTACTTTTCTAATCCAAAGCTGAACTTAAAAAAAAAACCAGAACCGAAACACACCATGACTATGGAAAGTGCAGGGGCTCTGGATTTTACTTAGGATTTTGATTTTTTTTTTCTCTTAGGAATTTGTTTTCACACAAGAAATTCACAGGATCAGATCATTGTTCAAACACACTGCAGCCCTGCAGCCTACTGCACAGCCAGTAATTTTATTTTGGTGAGAAGTGGTGATAGCAAGCAGTGATCTTGGCACAGTTTGATGTAACCAAGGTGAGGTGTAGTACCTTTTCAGATATGCAATACACTAAGTGAGCAGGGGGCTCCCCAGAATTCCCAAAAGAAAGCTGAAATTCCAAAACTTCTAGTCATGTTTACTTCAGGCCACAGAACTGGAACCACCAGGGTCTGGGAGAAACAAGAAGAGGGCAAGAGGGATTGGAATGTATTTTTCTTTACTGCCCAATGAACATTTTATGACCTTTGAAGATTTTCTGACTTTCTATGTTCCTTTCCTTCTTTATTGTTTTAACATCTTATTTTGGGGCTGAAGTATCACAGATCTAGGGTGTTCAGTGCTTTAATGGGGATATTAACAGCAGTGTCATCACAAAGATGGAGAAATGTGTTTCTCTGTCCTTTCAGTGGTTGTTTTTCTGACTGTACTTCTGGGCAAGCAACAAATGCATATTGCAGTTGCTGCATTGGGAGTGACAGCATAAAACTGCTCCACATCATTTCATAAACTTCTTTTTTAGTTTGAAAAAGCCCCTTTCAATTTCTCTGTTGTGAGTGTAGGATGATACAGTTTATTTATGAGAGTTGAGGCAAGGAATCATAGAATCATAGATATTAGGGGTTGGAAGGGACCTAGAAGATCATCTAGTCCAACCCCGCTGCCTGAGCAGGATCACCTAGACCAAGTCATCCAGGAGGAGGAATATTCATTCTGTTCACCCTTTTCTGTGCTCTCTAGAAGAACTGAAGTGGTAGAGATGCAGTGTTGGTGTCTGCTGAACTCTCTGGCTGAGGTGTTCTCTAAATGTTGTCTCCATATCTGTCCAACTGTTCTAAGTAAGAAAATGTCAAAACTTATTGTTGCCAACTTCTCTACTAGAAAGCTAAACTGGGAAAAAAATCCATTCATGATCAGCATAGGCTTGGTCCAATAAGAAGCTAAGTCTCATAGGTAATGGATTTCTGTATGAAAAGTCCATATATCATACAAACCATACTACAGTTGACAAGAGGCTGATGAAAACACTAAAGGCAACTCATTTGTATATTACTGTTTTGTTTAACTTTGTGGATGCGCATGTTCCACTCTGGATGTTTATTGAGTTGCATAAATATGATTTTTTTCAGGGTAGGTTTTTTGGGGGTGGGTTTTTGGAGGGATGTTCTGTTGTTGTAGGTTGGTTGGGGATTTTGTTGTTGTTGTTTTGGGTTTTTTTGAGCCACAAATTATAATGTTTATCATGCTGATGAAGCAACGGTTGGGGGACAAAGATGATATTAAAAATAGACTTGGATTTCCCAATCATTTGAAGTCCTGGCTTGCAAGCCCATGCAGCAATGTTGATTTGTGGGTAGCTAATTTTCTTGGCCATTGTTTTTCTACTGTGTGTTGCTGTGAGGTTATTTCTAGGCAAAATGAAATATACAGTTATACATAGTAAGAGAATTGTATAGTAGAAAATGTTCTTGGCGCACACACACTGCTCAGAATGAGTACATAACATGCACTTGAACAGACTAGTTGCTTTTTGTTTGTTTTTCCATTGGCAGGCCAAGAAAAAAGCACAATCCATTTTGAACTTATTTTTTTATCTTTTTTTTTTTTTTTCCTCTTTTTTCCTCAGATACAAAATCTTATTTTACCTTGGGCCCAGTTCCAAGAGTCTGGACCAAAAACTTACTTAAATGATATTTCCATCGTTCTACAGATGTTACTTACTCTTCAACCCAATTCAAAAATCTTAAAAGACCCAGATACTTGAGAAAACAAAAATGGTTTCCTTATGGCAGTATTGAGTTCAGGTTTTGATCCTGATATAAATATATAGGTGAAATTCACCAGTGGACAAAGGCCAGCAGAAAGCCATGCACAAACATTATGTTTTGCAGTGTTTTAATGGGGGAATAGCTCAATACCTTCTCCATCATCTCTAGTTTGCAGTATTTGGAGCCAAGACACTATGTGGTTAGATAGAGCAGAGAGCTGGGGTTGGACTAGGGTTGGACTGAATGCCTGAGGGCTGGGTTCGAGATTAATTGAAATAGAAAGGAGGTTTTCCTTTTATTTCATTGGTCTTTGAACCAGCCTTAGATTATCTGGCCCTAACTCATTTGCCCAACAGGGACAGAGATTGTGGATGCTGCTCTAATACATCAACTGGAGCTGCTGATTCAGAAGAGCTACAACTTACTCAGAAGTCTTTTTTTCTTCAGGAAATCAGATTATTTAAACTTTTAGAGGGTGAAAATAATTTCATGCACAGCAGGTAAAAGAATTAAAGCATTGCTGTTGCAACAAAACTTAATTTGCAGGGCTTATTAAATATTTTCCAGCTAAAGTGAAATTCTGGCATGGAAACCTGTACTATGAGATCATTTCCCATTATTCTAGGAATATATTCTCTTATTATTCTGCCTTGAAATAGAAATAATGGGAGATGGATACAAGCAGGATTTGGTCTGTGGTGTCTAGGTACAAAAAAGTTGTTTCTTGGAAGAGAAACTAATACATGTCTTTATACAAAAAGGAGTGAATAGTTATTCAAGTGACTTGAGCAATATGCATGTTTAACACCATATATTTCTTCCCTTTTTATTCTCACTGACATAAGTCATAAGTAATAGAATTCACATCCTTGTTTACCTTGAAATTTTTCATTTATTATTCCTTTTTTTTTTTTTTTTTTTTAAATTCAAATTGTGTTGTCTTCCTCTTTCTGTCATTGTCTGGTACAGATGGAGATGGAGTCAGGCTAGAGTCAGAACTCTCTTATCTTTTGGATTAATGCCCTATACTGGAAGTAAATGGTTAATAAGTTGCAGAAAATAGATTGGTTTTATTCTTGTGACACAACAGTTAGAGATTTTTGTCTGCCATTGCTCAGGCAAGAAGAAACTTTAGTTAAGCAAACTGGTAAAAAAAGGGGATTTAAAGAAAAGAAGCAGCAAGTTGAACAAGGTCAGCAATCCAGAGTGAACACCTAATTAAAAAGATGTGGAAAATCTACAGTTTTCTAGACAGACTGTTCTAGTAATTTTGTTGTTCCAGGATTCTTTTCCTCCTCCCTGTCATCCCCAGCAGTGCTTCAAAATTAGCTGTAATTTTCTTGGTTCAGTTATTAGACTGTGAAATGCCTAAGGTTTGATGGGTAGCAACAATGAACCCTAAAATTAAGCATTTAGTACTGAAACGTCTATGTTATCCTGGATAAATATGTCTCTATTTTTGTTGGATGGGTTTGAGAGCTAAACAGGCTGGGAAAACCTGAAGTCTCCTAAAACTAACTAGGTGAGGGGAATGGAAAACAGTTTTGTTTGACTCAAGTGGTGGTTGGGGAGTGGGGAAGGTAATAAGAGGAAAAATGAGCAGGGCACTTGAGAGATGCTGTAATAGATTTGGAATACAGGGTTAATATGAGAGGGTTAAGAGATGGAATTGATTATTCTCTCAGTGTATTCTTTATTCCTTAGATTTGTACTGCATTATTTTGCTTTCGTATTTTCTGGACATCTCTTTCTTTTTTTTTTTTCCTTTTTTTTTCCTTTTTTTCCCTTTTCTCACCCATGGTCTGCATTCTATTTCTGTACATTTTACATCATCTTGTGGAAACAGCTTGGAAATTGCTCTATATGTTACAACAGAGGACTTCAGCTTGTGCTGAAGGCCATAAGTATTCAGAGAAACACTTGTTTGAAATTTCAGGTGCACACTGAGGTCCCACATGGAGCCTGAAGGTATTTACTAGCAAATAAGAATATGAATAAGGGTTTTGTTACTATAGATGGAACAGTGAGTGGCTGCCCACATAAATGCCTCCAGCAGTCCTTGTTCTGGAAACTCTGGTGGGCTGAGCATCAGGGTGGTGGTTCAGTCTATATTACTGTGGCATTCTAACCAAGAACAATTGTATGAGTTCATGTCATATGCCAGATATGCAGTAACTTGTATTTCCATTTGCCACAAGCATTGTTTCCTGGTCTTTTCCTATGACAAATTTGCACTGCCCTTAGTGAAAAGTTTATCTTCCCTCTAGAGTGCTATGCTTGAAAGGGACTTCCCTTCATCCACATTTTGTTCTTCACCTGGTATATTTTATTTTTATTTTGTCTTTTTCAGGGGCTAATCTGAAGTAGAAAGAGCTCCTGCTCTGGACTATGTTTTCTGTTTTCATTCACATACTCTTTACCTCTGGCTGTATTCACTTTGTTCTACCCTGTGTATCAGATTTATGTTTCATTTCCCATATGTTTGGCATCATGAGCTGATATAATTTACTGGGGCGGTCTCGTTTGTGGGTGTACTTAATTTTCCAGAATATTGGTCAGGGTCCTGTCCTCTTCCCTTTTACAGAGCCAAAAAAGCTGCTTACTGCTGACCAAGGCAGCTTGGTTACACTGAGGCTGCAACAGAAAAAATTCCATATGCTACTTATAAATGACCCAACAAAGCTGGGGGGGACATGGAGAATTGTAGTGGAAATTTTAGTAGTAGTATCTTCAGAAAATAAATGGATAGGTCTGGCTGCAGATACAGTAGAAAGAGTAGACAATGGGAGAAGGGTTACAATAATGTGAGCAGGGGTGGGGGTATGGTAGTATGACTGAAATAATTCAAATTCCACATTATAGGCTTGGGGGCTGAAAATCTTACTCAATGGGCCATCAGCTTCACCTTTTACCGTGAAAGTGGGGTCTGTGCTTTAGCACTTACATTCAGGGCTCTGATGTGCTGCCAGAGTGCTTTCCTGCTCTTGGAAGAAGTAAAAAATGCTCTTACTGAATACTATGAACTCTAGATAGATCACACTGCCATGCCTTTACCATTTTCTGCATAAAGCAGGAAGAAACTTACTCTTCTTAGAGGTGGAAACATGCCTTTCATTGACAGATGTGACTTTAATACTGAATATGCAGTACTTGGCACAAGTTACACCTATTTAGTCAGTCTAGGCTTCCTTATGTGAGCTGATTTGCAAGGTGCTACTCAGCGATCTGAAGTCTTAAAGCTTACATTCATAAAGTCTTACAGAAAAATTGGAAATGCTTGAAAATCAAGCATATTCCCCATCTTCATTTGTGGTAATAGCCATATAATCTCCTCCTCAGTGTCAGATTCCAGATGACTTGCTGTGTTTTCTAGCTAGACAAAATTCTCAGTTATGGCTGAGTGATTTAGAAGCAGAAGAGTGTTTACAAACTCAAAGACCTGCTCCTGAGTGGCACCTGAAGTAAGGGAAGGTCTACTTATCCTAGTTCTTAGATACTAGACACCAAGCTATCAAGGTTGCCTCTTTGCTAATTCTGTTAAAGCTGCTCACATTTGGTGAGTGTTTTCAAAACTCTCAGAACACAAACAAAGAACCCTGAGCAGGACCAGAGCAACTTACAGTCAGCTCACAAAAAACACTGAGCTGCTCAATTTTAAGTCAAGGCTGTACAGAATTGTTAATATCTGCTCTGAAACCACAGGCTGGAGCCCCCTTTTGATGCTCTGATGTGGGATAGTGGTCACTTTAGCTGGAGCTGCAGTTCTGAAGTATCTGTACTTGGTTTGAAGGAATACTTGTATTTTATGTAATTCTAAATTGCAGTTATTACTCCAAAAACATGTGTAATTGGCTTTTCACAAATCTGTAAGCTTACACTAAACGGGTGTCTTACAAAACTCTTGTTAAAAATTAACTCACTTTCATGGCACCTTTAAGGGTCGGTTAAAGTTTAAGTCCCATGAAGAGACATTACACTGACACAGTGTCCAAGGCCACTTAGCTGTTGGAACAGAATAACTAGCAACAACCAGGGATGAGAAGGTCTTGCTGTCTTCTGTATTCACCTCATGCTGTCTTCACTTCCACTGTCCCATAGAACATCATATGTGAGCTCAAGTCTGCAAACACTGTTCCCCAATTAGCAGTCAATGGGCTCATTCAGCTGTCCTGATTAATGTTCCTTTGTCATTTGGATTCAATAGAATACTTCTGATGATGGGGGAATATCAGGACTTGTGGGGGCTGATGTTCCATTTTATGCCTTTGCAACTGAATTTTTTTAAAGCACTTGCTTCTCCAAACCTTTCTCACTTTTAAACTGGTATTCTCCATTAGTAATTATGTTTTATTTTAAGTTTATGCCAAGTTAGTGCTATTTTATAGGGTGTTTGCTTTGTAAATGGAGATCTGGTAAATCAGTGTGCTAATTTCTGTTGTCATCCCAGTGTTTAATTTTGGTTTTGTCAGATTATTATGTTGTGTACACAACAGTGTAGTTTCATACCTGTCATTTGTCTCTCTAAGTTACAAGATCTTTATTGCTTTCCTGTCTCAAGTCTACTGCTTACAGACATCTGACTACAGCAAACTTACAATTATTATTCTGTAAGCCTAAAAGATATGAAGGTGAAGAACTTTTTAAATATAACTATGCATTAAGTATGGTTACTGAGTCATTGTTTCAGTTTTATACAGTACATATTTCTTGCTAGTGTAAAAAACAAACCAAAACCAACTAAATTTCAAAACCATCTGAACCTCCTGTTTCCGTCTAAGATGTTATTTATGTTTTTGGCTTTGTACCCTGAGCTAAATACAGAATGTGTTAAGACTGTTATTAACCCTTTGAGACGTGAGTTTCCCATCAATGTGTGGAACAGGAACGTGGTTTTAATTAGGTAGTAAAACTCCCAGGATTTATACTCGCTCAAAATTTGTTCCATAATGAAACCAAAGGGAGTACATGTTAAATGAATTAAGGTGCAAGGGCAAGGGGGAATCTACACAACACAAGTCTGTGTTTAAGTAAAGCTACATTTGTGTCACACTCCCACCAAAACCAAGAAACTCAAATTTAAATCCAGTGATGGATTGTTAATCCAAAATATTGTCATGAATATGATCATGATTAGACACAATTTTTCTCATTTGAAGAGGCAGCCTCTTAGTCTTTATCATTTTTTATTAATATTTTTTTAAGATCTGTTTATGCCCTTAGGAATTTACCAGGATGTCCAGTATTCTCCTGATAAAGGTGGATCAGCCAGCCAATTAAAGGAGCTCTTTGTAAAGCTGACCTCAGCTCCAGGATAAATGTTTGGCCACTTGTCTACCATAAAGCCAGTGAACAGTCCTTTTGAAACCAATGGCATAATTGATGTTAGCCACATACTTAAACATGTTAGTGAAAAAACTAAAAAAACTCCCTGGTTGTTCAATGAAAAAATGGGACATTGCTCTTCTGATGTGCCATAGCCTGCCATAACCCAAAACTAACATAAGACTTCAGTAGGGATGCAATCTTACCTGTAATGCTATTTCAATCCTTAGTTAAATTTTACAGAGAGATTTTAATATTGATACATGTCATAAAACATATTTGAAATAAAAATTACAAGGCACAGTTCTTGTGTTCTTACTCTGCTGTATCTGCTACTTAGTATTTTCAATATGAAATAGAAATTCCAGAAATGTCTAATTCAAGCAAAGGTCTTAAGGGTCTGGAAAAGATCATGTTTTAAATAAAACCTTGTTTAAGTTACACAAGCCCTAGGGAGGAAAAACAGTTAAAACTGGGAAGCCTGTTTGTTTTGCTTTGTGCATGTTTAACTTAAAATTAAACACGATTTATTTCTCCAGGTTTTTTTTTGTTGTTGTTATGTTTTTTTGGTTTTTTTAAGTCTTTAAGGATTTTGATGAAACTCTTCAGACTCCTATATTGTATCTTTGAGTGACAGGTTTCAGTCTAAATATTTTTTGTGAACAATTGATAAAACACTAGAAGTAGTAACTTCAAGTAAAACTCTCCAGAGCAGCTGCAAAGAGCTTTAGCTGTGTATCTGTTGATCCAGAGAAGTTCTGTAGGCCTTCTGTTTGGTACAGTTAAAAATACTATTATTTAATATAAAAGTAAAAACAATATCCTCACGGGTTTGGTAGCAAAATTTGTGTAGCTCTGCACATGTCCATTTGAGAATTTTGGATCCCTAAAGATGTTGGTTTTCTTTGTCTCACCTGAAATATTGAAGTGCACAGAACTTGCACACTAGCAC
Source organism: Ceyx melanurus (assembly GCA_024611195.1). Lineage (NCBI taxonomy): Eukaryota > Metazoa > Chordata > Aves > Coraciiformes > Alcedinidae > Ceyx > Ceyx melanurus. The sequence continues at coordinate 21,843 of JANHGL010023363.1, read as the reverse complement.
TGAAAGGCCTGCACCTCTGCACTAACATTATGAATAAATAAATGATCATCAAGTTGGAAATTGGGATATACCTCTCTTACATTGAGGTAATTGCCCATTGTAATAGTTTAATTACCTAAATTTATATATATAAGCAATTATTATAATAATTGCTTCCTTCTGCTATGTTTTCTGGATCTAAAACTTCTACTGTACTTTGGGGTGCTCTGATGAGAGCAGATCTAGTGACTCACTTCTGTGGTTTTTCCCTTTTGGTCACTCTTTTGGCCTGATGCTCAGGCCTTTGCAGACCCATCAGCCTCATCTGTTTTTTTTCTGATCCCTTGATGAACTGATTCAGTTTGCTAATACAGAAGAAAAGTATTTGGTGGTTGTTTTCCTTCTGGGTTAGTATTCTGCTAATTAGTGTGCTGAGTCAGGAGGGCTGGATGAATATGCAGCAATTTGGACTCCTAAGTGATGTACTAACAGAAGTAAGAATTTTAATGTATCAGTATATTTAAATAAATATTTCTCTGATAGTTGATACTTCAATATCTTCTGTGTGATGGATATTTCTATTCTGGTTTTAAATACAAAAACTTTTTAGCTCATGTGATCCTTTAGGAGGAACAACTGAATTTTAGCCTGATGGTAATTAAGCATTTGAAACACCTGAGCTGCCTCCTCCTTCTCAGCTGTCTTTACTTTGCATAATCACTTACACTTGCTCAAGTGGGTGCAAAGCTGGTGCAAAATGCTACCTCATCAACTGGCAATGCTTTGCAAATGTGCAAATGACTCTACAAGCTGCAAAGCTGCAGAAAAGACTTATTTATCTCGGTTGGTTGGTGAAGGAAGGTCTGTTTTTAAAAGGTGCTTTGGAGGTGGTTTATTTTTTTATGTTTAAGTCATTTTTTCCTTGCTCCAGCACTTCAAGAAGCCACCAGGGATGCTGAATGTCCACAGGGAAAACGGAGAGAAGGTAAGATGTACAAAGGCTTGTATACTTATTCTAAGATGTAATTGGATTATAATTGTATACTGCTAAGGTTTGTTGGGCTCTGGGGGCAATATGGTGTCCCGATGTTACCTGCTTTTTCTGTTTTACCATGTTACCTGTGTTATGCATTTAATGTGTATCACGTTCACAGACCTATGTTACTAATGTAAACTGTTTCCTGGCATTATCTCTTGCTTTCTATTTGATAGGGTTGAAACATTCTGATATAATTCAAATATTGTTTATATAGCTACAAGGACAGAGTAATTATCTCTCACAGTAAAAGAGCTGCCTACATAATTTTCATAGAAAAATCTTGTGTGAAATGCTCTTTGAAGATTGTTAGTTAATCAGAAGTTATGTTCCTTGGTAGATAACAAGTGCCTTGAGTAGTTGGGTTTTAATAGGATGGTTAAGCACAAAAAAAATCCGTCTCAATCTCAGTTACTTTGTGTTTGTGTGTCTTCTGTGAAGTGTTCTACATCCCAGCCCATGGGTAAGCTGCTGGCTCACAGTACAGTTTTATAAGTTGTGATAATTTTTCAGTAGCAAATTAAATGACCTCAGCAGGTGTCTGTGTGCTAATATTTTGGTGATACAATATATAGCTGGTATATGTTGCTAGTGCAGTCATATAAGAGGAATAAAACTAAATGCAGTGAGGATGAAAACCTGTATATAATTCTGAAGTTAGACTGATCCATGCAAGTGTTTGACTGCTTCCCTAGCCAGTCTAATTCTGTGAAAATCTTCATTGCACCTGTTGCTCTCATTGCTGGCTAAAACTGTATTAATCCACAGAAGGTAATTTCTAGCTCCAAAGATTCATTAACTCAAACCATGTTATTTTCTGAAAGGTATGTAATTATATAATAATTCATTAACTCCATGAAATGAAAAAAAACAACAATCCTTCCACCAAATATATTTGAAAAAATATTTCTTGTGGAGAAAGTGAAGTGGATGTGTTGCATTTCTTGTAGCATCTGGATCAATAAGCTGTTTTAAGCACCATTTATGAAGTAAATGAATTATTGTAAAGATATCTCAGACTACATATGCTTCACTACTGCATTTTATCTGTGTCTTTATGGAGAGAAATATTACTTAAAATGTCACTCGTCGTGTGGAATTGGAATTCCAATGCAGTGCTCATAGGCCTTTGAGTTTCTTATTATTCAGAGGTGTTTAGAATAGACAAAACGCTGTGGATTTTGCAGTGTAAAATCACTTTAGTTCATGCTGGACAGCTTTCAAGTCTAAACTTTCCTCTCGGTTGTCCTCATCTCCTTTGAGACCAGCTCTGTAGCAGGGCTGTCTGCCAGCATAGCTGTGGCAGTTTGCATACAAATAGGTGTGATTCCTGCTCAGAGCAGCAAGCCCAGCTGAGCTGTCTGATAGAGACACAGCTGCTCTGTCAAATTATTCTTTAGAACGGGTTTATTTTTATCAAAATACTGAACATCTTTGTAAGCTGTGCCTACTCCGTATTTGAGTGCTGTGTTGCAGTGCACTGAAGCTCAGGGTGCAGCCTCAGGCAGAGTGAGATGCAAAGATTAAAGTGGTACAACTGGCCTATAAGGCAGTTTGCAGGTGAGCTCTGTTACCCACCATCCACCTCCTGGCTACCACTGCATCCTACAAGTAAACATTCATTACCCCTGTGAGATCTCTGGGTAGTTTTTTGCATGCTTGCTTCTCCCATACAAGCAGAAGTTTGTTGGATATTGGCTCAATTGCTGGAGAGAAACGGTTTGAACTTTTCTCCAATCCAAATGTGAAATCATAACTAAGTGAAAACATAGCTTGTGTTCTAGAGGAAAAGCAGCTGCAGTTATGCTTTGCTTTTATTTTATTTTTTTAGTGTAATGGCAAAAGAGGTCTGCAAAGACCTGTGGGGAAGATGAGCTCTAAAGTTTCACATTTAATTGTTAATAGGAACCGTTTTTGTTGGTGGCTGGTGCCCTTCTGAACACTGGCAGAGTAGATTTATTTTTGCATTCTATGGACCAAAGCAGCAAACTTCTAGTGAAATAAGGTAAAAAAGGAAAGGAGCAGGGGAAGTAGTATGACCTAGGGTGGGATGGAGTACTTGTAGTTGGAAAATCTAGATCTGGTAGAATGTGACAGCATCTGAGACTTAAGCCAGTCTTTTCACTGTCATCATGTAGCAGCACACACACACACTAAATAAATAAGGCTAGCAGTGTTGGGACTTCACGGCAGGAATAGGAAGAAGTAAATTTATGAAAGCATGGTATTTTGAGATAAGCAAGAAGAGTGCATTAGCCCAAGTCATGACCTAAACATCTCATATTTTAATTTCCCCAGACTAGAATATTTGGATCTAATTTTTTTGCCTCGTCAAGCTTGTGTCTTTAGTATTTTGAATTTGTGAAATGATGGGAGAGAGACCTAGCTCTGAATGTGCAGTCTGGCTAGCCTGCTGGATGAAGGAGTGTCATATAATTTAGTAAGAAAAAAATGTACTGGAGTTTCTTCTGAGGTTGTTTCAAAGGAAGCATCCTTGTGGTCAAAGATCTTGTGGGCTAGACTTCTCATTCTAAGGTTGTTTACACTTTGCATGTCTTTTCTCCTCTGGATGGCAGCACTATTGAGGTATCTTTGCTCATCTAGGAGTAAAGGTGACAGGACAGATTAGAAAGCTGTTTCTGTTCTATGAATTCATTCTTACAGCAGCAAAGTGAAAAACTATAATCTTCTTTTCATGTAGCACTTTCTTTTCACGTATAATTTTCTTTAAGGATAAAGTTCCCCCCATTGAATAAAGATGAAGAAAGGCCATAAAATAAAATATTAAGGTTTCTATATAATTTGCTCAAACTTCCTGCTTTTGTAGTCTGATGAATGTTTATGCAGATCATAGAATCAAATTGTAGATCACTGTACTTTATGTGTATTATATCTAGAATGCACATTCCTAAATGGGTTTTTATTTTTTAAAAACTCTTATCACCCTCCATTTTTTGACATAAGCCAAAAGTGACATAATATTTTCCATGAGTCTGAAAGACAGATTTTTTTTGCTGAGGTTATGATTCATTTGTAGCCACAGCTAGATGGCAGGAAAGGCTGTCTGTGAGCCACATGGTAACTGTGCACACATACATATGTTCATGCATTACCTATATAAAGGTGCATTTGTAAATGTGTGTGGAGAGTGTGTGCACATGCATGCACCTATAATAACTGATGGCATACTTGCTTTGGCAGTGGACCCACAGGATAATGGAATGATACTCTAGGTCTGCTTTTATTCCACGTTACTGTTTATTAGAGTAGACCTAGTGTAATTTATCTACTGTTTAAAAAAAAGGAAAAATATTGGGACCTGGAGAAACTGATTGAATAGACCATTTCTTTGCTTCACTTTTAATCAGTAGTCCTAACAGAAACTTCAGTTGCAAAGTCCTGATGTGAATATCACGTTCGTGACCACCTGAGGAACCTGAACATACAGAAGTCCATGGGACCTGATGAGATTTATCCCAGAGTCCTCAAAGAATTGGCTGATGGAGTTGATGTGGTCAGTGGAGCAGAGTCTGGCTGGAAGCCTGTGACTAGTGGTGTCCCCCAAGGGTCAGTGCTGGATCCAATATAATATATTCATCAATCACCTGGATGAGGGGACAGGGTGACCCTCAGCAAGTTTGCTGGTGACACCAAACTGGGAGGAGTGGCTGACACAGCAGCAGGCTGTGCTGCCATCCA
>JANHGL010023363.1:0-11230 GCA_024611195.1 Ceyx melanurus | reverse complement strand
TTTTTGGTTTATTATTTTTTGGTTTATTATTATTATTTTTGGGGGGTTTTGGGGGGTTGTTTTTTGTTTTTTGTTTTGTTTTTGTTTTTTTTGGTGTTGATTGTTTCATGTTTAAGTCTTTGCTGTAGGAAAAAAATATGACATCAAAGAAAATAAGAGCAGTAAACTCTTTTTTTAATTTTTTAAAAATTATTATTATTAATTTTTGTCCCTTCTAGAGGGACTGTCTTAAAACATCAACACCTTCTTAGGAGCACGATGGGTTAAGTCTAATTTTAAATGACTCCCCAGGAGCTCTGTGCATCCCTGCTGCGAGGAGCGGGACCCTCAGCTCAGCATCTTCTGCAGCAGCACCAGCCCAAACCCCTGTGGCATCTGACGACAGCAAAGCTCTTCCTCGCAGGGTTTTGGAGCCTGACACTAAATTCCTCGGCAAGAAGGTGGCGCTGACACTCTGAGATTGGCATTTCTCTCAGGGGGGTCGCTCCCTTCCACAGGGGTGCCTTGAAAACAAATTCTTTAGGCTGCAGCAAGTGGCAAAACAACTTCCCTGCAGCTGTTTGGGATTCGGTGTGGGTGCTTGCTGTTAGTTTTCTTGTTGTTGGGCTGTTTTATTCCGATTTTTAATTTTTTTTTTAATTTTTGACATTTAGAAATCTTGCTTCTCTGCAAACGGGGTTGTCTCTTGTTGGGAAAGGCAGCCTCAACTAGTGTGGAGTGAGGGTGTGTGGCTTTGAGGGTGACCTCTGAGCAGCAACCTGTGTTGGTAGGATGCACTGAGGAGACACCCCTGGTGTCAGCACAACTTTTGCCCACTTCAACACAGGGTGCTCCTTCCAAAGCTGGTCTTTGGTTGGTTTGGTTTGGTTTTGATTTTTGTGCCCACCTCTTTCTTGCTTGTGACTAATTCCATGTGTTAAGTACAGCTCTGTCAAGGTGAGGTGTCCCCTCTTCTCCAGGCTGGCTGTGGGTGATGGGTGTTAATGAGAGGGAACTGGATTCACTTCAACCTTGAACTTCAAGGCAGAAAAACTCACTGTCCTATTCTCTCCCAACACCTTAATTTTGGTATTGAATCATTTTGGTGAGTACCAGAGATAGCAAGACAAATAATTGCTCTTATTTTCAGTATGCTTTAGGTGTGTGTGCATGGTCTATAGAGGAAATACAAACTTCCACTTGCAAGGTGCTCTAGTGTGCCAGACTTCTCCTTCTAAGACGCTTTGCATACTTTGCCACATAGACTGACTACAGTTTTATACCCTTTTCATAAGTATAGGTTATGCAAAGGTTAGGTATTGTCACTGGATGTGTAAATGGCTAGTGTGTACATTGTTTTTATAGACTTTTTTTGAGTAATTTAAATATGTCATTAAAAATTCAAGTTTTTAAATCCTATGTGGGTTTTTTTTGTGGGTATTTTTTGTGTGTGTGTGTGTGGAGGGGTTTGTTTGTTTGGGTTTTTTTTTAAGGAATAATTTAATATGGTGCTATTTTGATTATAAATTTCTGTAAGCCAGTGAAGGAGGCATGGGAGAGCTGGGAAGAGGGTGATGTGTAGGAACTTGCCTGCATTTGGCAATTTGGCCAATCACTTCCCTCCGGCACAGTGGTTACCCTAGTATGCAATTTGTGCAAAAGGAGTAGATTATTTTCTTCATAAGTGTTAAGTACAAAGGGTACTCCATGATGCCATCTAATTGCTTAATCCCCAAGGAGTTCTCCAGGCATTTATTTAACACTAATTGCATGTGTAAATGTTCTTAATTTACAGCGTGTGAAAGTTGCAGTGAATGAATACAACAGAGGATGTCAAAGTGACACTTCATGGAAAGAAGCAGTTAAGGCAGTGCTAAGTTACTTCTAAATAGGATTAATCATTTATTAAAGCTCAAGGCTCATCAGAGCACAGGACAAGCATATGATGACTTGTTATTGTTCAAAAGTAACTTGTGGAGAGGAGTCACACCTCTAAAATTTTGATTATATAATGCAGTGCATTGCAGTAAATGATGAATTTATGCTTAAAAAGCTAAGCAGGACAAGCAATTCAGCACAAGGCAAAGAATTTGTCTTGGCAACCACTGCACAAAGCCTGCCCTGGCTGTTAATTAATGCTTGCATTGTAACAGAGCCATGGGGTCCCAGGCACTGTACAGAGCTGCAGTTGGGTGGGGAGTCCCTGTAGAGCTCATGACTTCAGTCCACGAGATGTGGGAACAAGTCAGTCTTGCAGGACTCAGTACAACTGTAAAGGTCTTGGCACAAATAAGTGACATTCTTTTGAAAGGAACCTGCAGCCATGATGCTCTGTGCCCTGTCAGCTATTTCCCACTGGTGGAGCTAAAGCTTTGATCCAGACTGTGATCTTTAATGGCACCATAGATATCTGCACTGGAACACTGAGAGCTGGCACCTGAGCTATCTGGGAAAAACTTTCAGGTCCTAGATTCTCTCTTTTTGCTGGATTTTACAGGGTGAAGTAACTCAGAAAATCATATGATAAAGAAAATTATACTTTTTTTGTGACATATGGTCTAGAACCATAATTGCCCATGAGCCCTACTTTATAATTTATACTGCTCAGGCATGCAGGAGTAGGATTGAAGATGGGAGGAAGTCTGATGTTTTGTGGAGCAGAGCCCATGGTCACTCAGCCTGCTCACCCAGCTCAAACACAGCCCTGGGGAAGAGGTATCAGCTCTAGAATTTCTAGTTCTCTGGTGGATACTGATACTTATACCTGGATCTTCGTACTTGGAAAGGCATTTTGATGTGTGTGTGATCATTGATGTGGAAAGACAACCCAGCTAGAATTTGTCAAAATAAGTGGCAAAGATGAAGGTTTAAATGTGAATTTCATTCTCCAGCTGTCTTGAGCTTCTATTAGCTACAGGAATAATACTGATTGAATGCTACCTGTTTAAATAATGATATATTTTTTCTCTTTATTCTGAAAATTAGATCAGTGTATTAATGCACTTTTTTTTAATGTCTGCATCTCACACAGTTTTGTACCTTCAAGTTTAGTGTTGATTATCCTTAAACACATAAGGAATAGCCCGTGTTATTCTCCAGCTCTGCAGGACTGTGAAGGCTTTACTTTCAGACATGGGAGAAAAAATGTTAAGTGTCTGCTTTGCCACAGACTTCTGTGGTAAAGCCCAGAGCTGCAAAAAGGGCTAAGCATCCTGTCATGTTGTGTCTAGGTGTTTCCTACATAGCAAAATCCATAACATAAAGTTTGGAGCCTTTAATGCACACAGAGTTATACATGTTGGAATGGGATCTGACAATATTTATACTGGGGGGAAAGAATCATCTATGGTTCCTGGCAGGCCATGTTCAAGAGAAGCATGTGTTTCAAATTTAGGTCCACTTCTGTACTTAGAAGTGAGCATTAAAGTGGGTTGGTTTTTTTTCAGCCATCTTAAAGGAGGAGCATGCAAAAATGGACAGAAGCAGAGTTAATCATTTCTGAATGCCTAAACCAGAAATTGACATGTATGTGAATTCAGATCCAGGATTCAAGCCAGGTCTTTTCTAAGACTAAATGGCTTCATCGTCCCAATGTAATACTCAGAGAGCTGAAGGAAGTTTGTGCATGATGAGGAAAACCTAACTTCTCTTCCATCTACCCTTTGTGATTAGTGGAAAGAGTCCATTAATTCAAGCATATGCTTTTGGTCTCTAGGGAAAAAAGTGGTTATGATTAAAAACCACCTTCTACTCATAGAGTTTAATTTCCTCTGTTTTCCTCAGATGAGACAAAAAAACTGGAAAGAGTAGGGATGACCCAAATGGTTTAGTTTAAAACAAAACAGAACAGCCACTAATCTATGCCTTCCCTTTATGCTGAGCTGTGCTGGGAGGCTTTGGCACTCTCTGAAGGGTTGGTTTGTCTTCTTGCTGCTTGTTTGCTTCTTGGCAGGAGTGGCATGTGCTGAGCTCACAGGTCTCCACAGCTTCCAGAGTGAAAACACAGCAGACCACATCTTGCAGAGTGTGCTCTGCAGTGTGCAGAGGAAGCCCCACAGGTGTGAAATGTCAGAAAAGGGCACAAGCCCATACCTCCTGTGAGGCAGGACCTGAAAGAAGACCATGACCCAGGAGATTGGCGGTTCTGTCTGGAAGGACACAGGGGAAATCTGCTGCTGTGAGAGAAAAATGAAAGGCCAGTATCTTTGGATGTCTTCAGGCTAGGCCAGCTAAGGTGGAACAACTTTGCTGTTATGTAATATTCACTTAGGTGCTGTGTTTGAACTGATTAAATTGTATCTAAGCTCTTGAGAGGTTGAATTCTCACTTGTACTTCAAAGGTTCAGCCATTTGAACTGACACAGTTCATTCTGGGCTGTCTCTCTGCCCAGCAGAGGTGTGTGCAGATAGGGAGCACTCGTTCCTTTCTGTGGTCTGCAAAGGTGCTTGATCTGTCAGTAATAAGCTGGGAGGAACAGTGCTATCTCTGCAGGGAGTGGAGCTTGCTCTTCTGATGCAGTGCTGTTAAGGACATTGGAAGGGTCAATGAGGACTGGAGAGCCACGGTGCAGACCTTGCTAAGCCTGGCTCAGAGGCAGATGTGAGGAACAAGGAGCAAAGAAGTCTCAGTAGATGGGAGGATTCAATGGCAACTGGGCATTGCTGCTACTTGCAGTGTAACTGAGTTATGTCTAACAAAGCACTGGTGCCTTGAGGTCACACCTGTGTGCTCACAGCTGTTGAAGGAAGAGTCATGCATAAAATCTTTCCTCTCGTCTTGTCTCATCTATTTATTTGAAGGGGGTTATGTTTAAAGATTAAACTTCCAAGGTTTTGGTTTAATGTTGCGTTTAGGGTTTTTTTTCTGTTTTTGTTTGACTTTTTGTGTATTTGTTTTGTGTATGTGTTTTTGTTTCTTAGCTCAAGCTTTTCATTCTCCTTTTGTAAGCAAACTGCAAGAGAAAGCCTAGCTAGAGCTAGCCCAAAAGTGCTTGGCCTGGTGTCTCTCCATAAAGTACTCACTAAAGTGAGATGACTCTTTGTACCCTCCTTAAACCCTCCTCCCCATGCTCCAAAGTAAGCATTTGTGCAAAAGCAAGCCTTTTGAAACCAGAAACCTATAAAAATGAATCCTTCAATTAAAACAAAAATTGCCAGTGTACAACTAAGACACTCTGAGTAAGTACAAAACCATACCTCCTCTGGGGTGTTTATAACCTGAATGTTATGGAGAACTGAAAAGAAATCTGCCATTAGCAATATAAGCAAACTCTATTTTATGTATTTATATTTTATATATTTATTATTCACCATACTAGGGTTGTGCTTGAGATGAAATTGGTCGAGATAAGAAGGAATATCCAATCTTATGCCATTGATGGTTTCTGAAGTTTCATCATTACAGCATGGATGCTTATAATTACCCCACTGACACCCTTTAAATGTCCCCTGTAAAATGTGATAAAAGCGTTCAAGGTTTCCCAAATGAACATCTAAATATATTAATATAAATCTTTAGAAAATAGTTGGTTTAATAGAAGCCTTTATTTAGCATTGATGTTTCTCGTTGGTGGATGAAGTGGACTAACTAAAGTTTTTACTAAGCAAATTGCTGCACGTTTTCACAGAGTTTTGAACTACCATTTAAGCAACTGCATTTAAAATACCTTGGTAAAATTCAGGTGTGGATGTTTAAACCTGGAGGGAAGAAGGACAACAAGGACAATGACAGGATTTCTCTCTTCCCTTCCTTCCCCCTCCCTTGCCACTCCTGCTTGCCCTGAGAGGAAAAAGTCACACTTGCCCTGTTTGTTCTCTGATACAGGCCTATAAACAGAGACATGCAGTCTGTAAACAAGTCAAGCTTACAAAGTGACTGAAAGACAGCAGCCCCCCATGGAACAGTGGGAGAGGAGGGAGGGAGCACGGTGGGGAGGGATGATAGAGAGGCTGCAATAAAAACAGGAAGGTCTCTGTTGGTCCTCTTGAAGTTAGTGGTTAAAAACATCAAAGCCTGGTGTGTGTGTGTGTGTGTGTGTGTGTGTGTGTGTGTTTTTTCAACCAGAATGCTGTGTCACTTTATAATTCTTCATAAAGCAACCATCCAGCCACTAACATGCTGCAACTGTTAGTGTGAGCTGTGCTTTGATTTAGGGGAACTGTATCCAGCTCCAGGCATGGTAAGGAATCTCTTGGAGTTTTGCTTGGCATGATGTTTGCTATCGAAGAAATAACTTTTCAGAGATGCTAATTGCAAGTTGTTCAGGATTTTTTTCTTTTCCTTAAAAAAAAAATCAACTCGGAAACAATTGCATGCCTCTTCTGTCTCACTCCTAAACCCCAAATAATTTTCCTGGACTCTGAAGTCCCAGAATTCCCTCCACTGAAATTTTAAGTGAAAAACAAGATGCCAATGGAAAGGGAGGAAAACCAACTATACCATATATATCAAAGCAAAAATGTACATAATAAGTTCAGTTCTAAGAAATATAAATTATTCAACAGCTGCTTCAGCAGAGAGAGATTTTTAAAGTTCAAAGCCAGCAGAGTGCATCAGTTCTCTTAGATGGAGCACAGCATTTTGTTGTCTGAAAGCAAGAGCTCCAGAGAGTTGCAGGGAGCTCTTGTCTGCCCTTGGCAAAGCAGCCAGAGACAGAGAGGTGGGAAGAGAAGCAAAGAAGGGAGGGAGCCTTTCAAGTGGGACCAGGAGCAGCATTGTTCTCAGAGGGGACTGAACTTTAATGTAAGCTGTGTTAGAAACTCCTCTCCAGTGTGCTGCACAGGCAAGCCACTCCATTTTTATTGCTCAAAAAGCTGACTTGCACTGACCAACATTTGGTTTTAGCTGTAGCATAGCAAGAAGAGAGCAGGAACGATTCTGGACTGAATGACTATCTACAGAAACACTCTGTGGTTTCTATTAGAGCAGCCTAGTTTGAGGTTGGAGGCTGATTTTTTATTTTTTTTTATCATCATTTTTTTCCCAAGGGAATAACTGCAGGATTTTCCACTCCTGTGGGGAGGAGGTTGTATAGGAGGGGTGTCTGCAGTTAGCAGAGTGGAGGCAAATGTTCTAGGTGGGGGAGATGTTTGGTGCTGATGTGCTCTATTACCAGAAATAATATGTAAAATTTCATGTCATGTCTGGATCAGAATTTAAATTTAAATGGACAACTAGTGATTTTTGTAAATAATTTGTAAAGGGGCTCCTTTTTTTTTTTTTAATCACAGATATTTATTTGCATATCCTTCCAGTGAAGGGAAAATTTAGTCCTCCTTGTAGTTTTAACAAGTATAAAAAATAAAGAGAAGGCAAATTAAGCTTACAAATTGCTTCAAGCCAACCTATATTTCTAGAAAATGCTGATTCTTACTTCCAAAATGTATATTCACTTTTTTTATCAGCTGTTCTAAAAATGTCTGAGCCATAGAGTATCACAAATAGTAATCAGCTATAATAATGTGAATTCATGTTCTGTCTTTAGCATAGAATAAATCATAAGAGCTGCAAAATTATCAGGTAAAATCACTTATGAATGGCAATATACTAAAAGAAAGAGCTGCAATCATGTTCTGTCCAAACCTCCATTCTTATCAGCTTAGATTGAGACTTTGGTTTTTTTTAACTGATGGGATACATGCCTGAAGTGCTACACAGGCACTTAAAGGTGAACATGCTTGTGCCTGCCCAGACAAACAGATGTAAAAAAATATAAGTAAATAGAAGTAGGTTAAAGAACATGCTTTTTGAGTTTGCCTGGCAATTTAGATTTTAAATTTTGGTTGGTTTTCTTTTTGTTTGGTGTTTTGGAGTTTTGTTTTTTCCTCCCTATAGGATCTTGTTGGCAGTGTGAAAATCTTGAGTGAATAAAGAAGCAAAGTATTTGCAAGCACCCATCAGATAATAGCCACAAAGATACTTCAAAGTTAATAGTGCACCTTTTTATTTGCTTTTTATGTACATTCATAGGCATGACATTGCTTTTGGAAGATCATCCACGACACAGAAATTCCTGAATGCTTACAGGAATAAATTATGAGCAAATGTTCATCAGATGTTCACAGCACAAGTGGCTTCTCAGTTCTCTTGCCTCCTTTCCAAAGTTTGTTGTCTGTTTGGAGCAGACAAACATATATTTTTTCATAGAATCATTTTCATATATTTTATCATAGAATCATTGCCCCTTGTCCTTTCACTCCAGGCCTTTGTAAACAGCCCTCTCCAGTCTTTTTATAAGCTCCCTTCATGTACTGAAAGGTGGCTATGGTGTCTTCTTGGAGCCTTCTCCAGGCTGAGCATACACATTCTAAAATATATTAATGGCATATGGTCACAGAAATGTTTTAAGTAAAATACACTGAATTTTAAGTTACTTTAATTAAAAAATCTTGTTTATATCTCTAGTTGGCACCTGTGTTTGACCAAAAGTATCTGTGAATATCAGATGTCTCAGAAATCTACTGTTTTTTGTGGTGTCTGGAATCCAGTATCTTTTCTGTGTGGCATTTGGGGATTTTTAGTCTGAGGCAGATCAACTGCCATGAAAGTTGCATTCAGGAACAACCATTAATGATAAGTTAAGGGCTAAGCCTGTGGGCATTATATAAATCTTACCTGCTGCAGTTGCTGTAGAAGTGTGGATGCCATCAACAACATCACTGAAATTAATGATTTAAATCTACTTCAGTGTGGGCTGCATGTGTCATACTGACAGAACATCTCACTTTGTGTGTTGTATACTCAGTTCCTTGTTCTTCCCAACCTCTCAGATGAATTTCAGTGAAGCTGATGGGGCTGCAGTGCTATGATGGCTACCAAGGTAGTGTGGAAATCCACTGGCATCAAGTAGGGTAAGGGGACATCAGCATAAATATATATTTATTGAGATAATCGACAGAGTATTTGGAAAAGCTGTGGCTTGTTGAATAAAAGCTAGATCCCACATGTGATTATTCAGGTGAAATATTGTGGATAAACAAAAGTTTTTGATATTCCAGTCAAACTTATTTTGAAACCCCCATCAGCCATCACCTTTTTCTCTTCTTTGTTGCTCTCATTATTAAAAATAAATGTGTTTGTTTTTCCTTTTTGCATGATTGAAATAATTAACATACAGTAAAGAATATTATTAATAATAAAATGATGGGTTGGTATAAGTTCTTGTTTGTGAACCTGAAGTTTCTTATATGATAAGCACAAAATATTAAAAGCAGTATCACATCAGAAAGGTGAGCTGGTTTCTCAGTGGGCACAGAGGAGAACAGAGAGGGTTCTCTGGTTTGATTTCAGCCCCCTGAAAGCCTGGGGAAGTGTGGATTTTATATGGCCAGAGCTCAGCAGAACGGAGCTTTGTCTTGATAACTCCTAGATCATGCCTTTTAGCTGGTCCTGGAAACCTGACCCTTGGCACAGGCTGACTGCATCAATTTGCAGTAGATTGATGATGTATGGACTGTGGGTGCCCCAGGGGAGGGCAAGAAAGGCCTGAGAAACTTTGTATTGTTAATCCATACTCCTCATTAGCTTCTGTGCTGAATTTCAACTCTCTGGCAGGGCTAGAGGAGTTGGAGGAAGAAGGTGGTGCTGTCTGGTGTTATTATTATTAGTTGCCTTTTGAATGGAAAGATGTCTTAAAATACCTTTTCTCCAAAGCTGAACACACACAAACTAGCAGAATTATTTATTTTTCTCTCCACCCATCTTTTCAAGTGCCTGGAATTCCTGGATTTTCTTTGTATATTGATTTAGCACTCTCCCCTCGACAGCCTGAGCTTTATCTCTTCCTGATAACAGTCCCTCTCTAGCCTTTCCCCAGTACTGTTAGGCATATTATATGCACTGTAATAATTTACATTTCACTGCCACTCCTCAGCTGCTGTGCTGCCAATGGAGGCTGCAGCCCTGCCTTCCCTGCTTCTTTATGCACTTGGACACATGTTGCTTAACCATTTCTTTTTAGTGCAGGGCAAGGATTTGATTTGAAGGAGGCTGTAGTTTTAAATGCGTTTTCCATCAAACAGTGACATCTTTGTCAAGCTTCAGCAGAGTTAACCTTAACTGCCAAGGAAGTTTTGACTGCCATCATAAAAATGTTTGATTAGTGTTAATAATTTATTAAATTGGTTTGTCCTGACACTGCCAACATGCTGGAAACCTCTCAACCATTAAAACATTAACAGAGGCTGTAATACAATGCTCCTTCTGTTCCACATTTTATTTCAAGACCACATTCTTATGAGCCTGGTTCTTTGGTGTTCCAATATACTCTCATTAGGACTGCATTAAAAGATGAAATATGACAAATATTAAAGAGCGTGGGAATATGGAGTACAGCATGGTGGGTGTAGATTTGTGGGCAACTCTGCTATTAAATTTTTGTGAAGCAAACCTGGTTTTGCACTGCGGGGGGAAAATGAAATTATTAGGCAAGTAATCAAATGAAACAGGCCAAATGTGTTTGATAACACGTATTTTTAGGAGGTTGGATGAAGCACAGTTAGAATTTATACTAAGATGTAAAAGATTATGTTGAGTCTGGTTGAAAAAAAACATGCCATTCAAATATATAAGAAAAAAGTCCTATTTGAGAAAAGTATTAACACCTTGAGAATAGATGAATCAAATTTTTATTTGACCATTACTTCTGCACCTCAATTTCTGGTGGTAAGAGCTCTGCTGTGTTCTACCAGAAACACCTGTTTTGGCCCATGCAGACCAGGGGATTGTGTGTAATATATTCCATATAAAAGTCCATTTAAACAATAACAAGAGTCTGGTTTGTTTCCCAACGGGATGGAAGATAGTTGAAGTGGAGGCTCAGTTTATTCTTTGAGAGTTAATCTTGATATCAGTGACATTAAATAAGCAATTACTTTTTTTTCTCTTCCCCACGAATCCTTTAGGCAAGGTTTGCTTAGTTTAATATTTTGGCATTGCCAGGTACTCAGCTACATGGAGTCCAGATCTGAAATAACTCATCTTAAGTCAGAGGAGTGATTTACAGTGAGGTAAATGACAGTTCAACTTGGCCCTTCTTCCATTTAGTCTCCACTGATTTCTTCTTTCTGTTATATATAAGATTCTTTCTGTTGTGTGCAAGACAATTTCATGAAATTAATTAAATTCATGATATTTTCCCATAGATCAGATTTTTTGCAGTTCTCTAATCAGAAAGTAAACTTCCTCAGCACCTCCTAACAGTACCCTACATGTAGATGATATAAGAATCTTTCCAAATAGTACAGAATATAT
>JANHGL010023362.1:12836-24071 GCA_024611195.1 Ceyx melanurus | reverse complement strand
ATCCATGCCAGGATGCTGTTGGCCTTCTTGGCTGCTTGGGCACACTGCTGGCTCATATTCAGTCAGTTGTCTACCAGTACATCAACCCACAAACCCCAAGGTACAGATAGATATCAAGGAAGTATTGATCCATCCCCTTTTGCTGCACTTCCCAGTGACAAAGGTCTTTCCATCCCTACCTGAAGATCAAGCTGCGTGGAGGTGAATCTCCAAGTGTGAGAGCCATCAGACTTACCCACGTCCTTGAAATTTTTTGCTGTTGTTGCTTCCAGGTGGGGAGGTGAGATAAGCACATCCAAATGGGCCTTTTGCAGTGTGACTTAGGCCTGTAGAAAACAGCGTATAGGATTTTCCTATTTCAGGAAGTTTTGACACTTTTTTTTCCTTTAGACTCACAGAATCACAGAATCACAGATATTAGGGGCTGGAAGGGACCTAGAAGATCATCTAGTCCAGCCACCCTGCCACAGCAGGATCACCTAGACCAAGTCACCCAGGAACAGATCCAGGCGGGTCTTAAGTGTCTCCAGAGATGGAGACTCCACAACCCCCCTGGGCAGCCTGTTCCAGAGCTCTGGACCCTCACGGAGAAAAAGTTCCTTCTTGTGTTGATCCTAGACTCTTATTTTCTTCTCCCCCAATCAAGAATATTTGTAAAGAAATGGAAAAAATGCCCTCCCCTGTCACAACTCACCTGGGACCAACCCAAAATGTTCTCTCACCTCCTTTAGCAGACATGTTTCAGTTATGATTTTTTCTTTTTTCTTTTATTTTTTTTTTGGTAGGTATATCAACAGCAGTATTTTCACCTTCCCTGAGATGAAGACAAAAGGCTGAAAGCAGAATTAATGTGAACAAGGGATATTTTTACAGTTTCAAAGCTTTCCATGAAAAATAAATCAAGAAGTACCTGGAAATTCTCTTTTCTAGGAAAATTAACATTTCTAGCCAATTGTCTGTTGTTTCTTTAGAACAAGAAGCTCCTGGCCAGATGTTGCACATATCCCAGAATGTCCATGGCAGTGTGGTAAACTCAGACTCTATTCCGCTATAGGAAGGATCACAAAAACATCTCCTCAAGCCAATGGTGGCACCAAAGCCAAACTCAGAAGAAAGAACTTCTTCAACACCTTCTCTCCTTTCCATATGAAATATGTTCAGATATTTGTGGGTTTTCACCATTTTTTCTCAAGACAGAAGGGAAACGAAATAAACCCACCCTAGAGTCAAGTTACCCCCTCAAAAGCTGAGCTGTGGGGTGTCCCACAGATGCCATCTATGACCATGTTCATTACTGTTCAAATCAGGACATGGGGCTCATCGGGTCTACTTTTTTCCCACTACACTTGTTTTGCTACATTTTCTTTTTCTCTGATCTGAGGCTGAGGCTGTATGAGAACCAGGCTGGCCAGGAGACAACTTTCTGGTGTCTTCATGTCCTTCTAGCAAGAGCAGGTGGTTCAGGAAAAAGGATATTGATCTGGATCCAACCCATAGCCCTGGCCTTTAAACCTGCCCCTTTCCAGGGTTGCTTGGCACTTCTCCATAGAGGGGACTTCTCCCCTCAGAACAGGGTGATTTCAAAAGGCAACTTGACACTGGCATTTACTGAGATAGCTCTTGAAGCACCAGCTCTCTAACAGGATGTACCAGCCCTTATGAGATCAGGCATTGCTTCCCCGTCTCTATTTAGAGGTAGAGAAACTGAGGCAGGAGGTGATACTGACAACATAGGTATCACCATTTGGGTTTTCCTTTGGGAGAAACACTGGCTGTGCATGCACCACCTCACCTAAAAGGTTTGGAAATGGGTCAGACAACTCATATCCTAAAGCAGATGGTATCTTCATATCTGGGGCTGCCTAGATCCTTCTGAGCTGAATGTCACTGACATCATTCCGAAGGAGCAGTCTGAGAGACCCATACTCACATTCTCTTCTGTCCCATCTTCTCCAGGGGTCTTCTGAATGATGACATGTCACATTCAGCCTGGCTGCACCTTTATCTCCATCACAGAGTAACCTTCAGCAGGTGAATGCAAGTGAACCATACAAGACCACATTTTGTAGCTCAGACGTAAATTTGTTCCTCTGCCCACTTCACACACACATTTCCACACCATGAGAAATTCAAGGCAGTAAAATCCCCCTCCGAAAGAGGCAGGTATTGTCCCAACTAACCCAGAGCCGCAGGAGGAGGAGGTGGGTAACATTCCTACTCCAACTTTTGGGAAGAGATCTTGGAATCACAGCAAACACAAAAAAAACCCAACGGATCACTCTCTGTGGCTGTGGCCTCAGCCTTCTGGCTCCAAATCACTCCATGCAATTTAATAGCAGCTATTTCTGCACCTAAGCAGCAGTAACATTAAACGTTGGGCCCCTGGCTTGCCCATGCTGCTCTCTGACTCCTCTCAATCTTCAAAAGATTGTGCTCAATGAACACCCCCAGGAAAAGGGTTCAAGGCCCAGTCTTGCTAATGTTGACTATGCTGGAATCATTCCACCAACCCTTCAATTGCCTGCTCTGCTCTGAACTTCTTGCAGTTTTAGCTGTACAAGTTCTAGGCTGTGGCCTACAGCCTCTCTGAGCACTGCTCATCACCCTCACAGAAAATAATATTATCTTCATATTTAGATGCATCTTCCTGGGTTCCAGTTTATGCCTGTTGCCCCTCACTGGGCACCACTAACAAAGAGTCTGGCTCCATCCTCCTTGCACCCACCTTGGCTCTCTTGAACTGAGGAGCCCAGAACTGGACACAGAAGTAACCTCAATAGGGCAGAGGGGGAATAGAATCTCCCTCCACCTGCTGGTCACACCCTTCTGAGTGCACCCCTTTGAATGAACACCATTGGCTTTTTGAAGTGGCCACAAGAACACATTACTGAATCATGGGCCACTTATTGTCCACAGTTGTTATTAAATTTTTTTGGGTGGCTGAGACCACCAAGTACAGGGAATTACCACAGCCAAATTGAGGAAAGAGAATATGCTAAATTGTAGTAGCTCCATCACATCTCTAACACCAGCATATTGTGCTTAATGCAGTGATGTCTGCTTTGAGGCATCCTACCAACCTTGTGTAGAAGATGTTGGTATCAAAGCATCTAACTCCTAGTGAAATGCAGGAGAGTTTGGCACTTAAAGCCTAATAAAGATTTACCCTGCACAACTCTGTGTCCTAACCTCAGGACTGTTCACAAGCACTCCAGCACGTCTAGGTGCCCATCAAAAGCCACCTTTTGACCCTAGGATCATGGACTGAGACACGTAAAAGAAAAATTCACAGACTGTGGGTGATTTATCACAGGGCCAGATTCATTTCATAAACCCACTCCAGTGAAACAATTGGTCTACTCCAACTACAGGAAACCCTTCAAGGGGAACCAAAGGGCTCTTGATAACAGTGACCTCATCAAGGTACTCAGTGATGTCCAGGTGTCACACAAAGGCAGCTGAGTCCATAGGGAGTGATGGTTTCTAAAGCAGAGCTGACTTCAAGTGTGCTACCTTCTGACAGCCAGTAAAGCTGCAGACTGGCAAAGCTTAAACCAGTCTACTATACACAACTGGTTACCTGGTGCAGCAGGGTGCAAACATTTCTAGAGCTCCACACTCTTTCATGGTATTGTCTTTGACACTGTGTCAGTTTGAACACGTCAGGGAGAGCTGACCTTTCTGCTCTGCTAGCATTCTGATATCAGGAAGAGAAAGGAGTGATTAGGAAAATTCATTAAGGTATTTGTCCTGGCCCTGCAGTACAAAGGGCTTCAGATCCTCTTCTTAAATGATAAACCATTTAAGTTAAAGAGCAGTCCTGTCACATGAAGCTGTCTGGGGAGGACAATACATCTCCCAGAGAGTTGGTGGCATGGAGGGGAAAGAGAATTTGACACTGAGATACTTTCATGACAGTCTAGGAAGAGGATGGATAGGTGGATGGACAGACAGAAGGATGAGGCCCCTGGAGTACTGAGTCCAACTCTGGAGACCTCAGCACAAGACAGACATGGACCTGTTGGAGCAGGGCTAGAAGAGGCCACCAAAATGGTCAGAGAGCTGAAATACCAATTCCATGAGGCCACGCTGGGAGAATTGGGGGTGTTCAGCCTGGAGAAGAGAAGGCTCTGGGGAGACCTAGTAGCCTTTCAGGACTTCAAGGAGCCTGTCCTTGAAGAGAGTCTCATAGGGAGACTGTTTAGTAGGGTCTGTTGCAACAGGATAAAGAGTGATGGTTTAAAGCTAAAAGACAGTAGATTTAGACTAGATATAAGGAAGAAATTTTTTACACTGACCCTGGTCCAGATTGCCCAGAGAGGTGGTTGATGCCCCATCCCCAGAACCATTCCAGGTGAGGCTGGCCAGGGCTCTGAGTAACCTGCTTTAGTTGAAGAGGTCCCTAAGTACTAAATGACCTTGAAGGCCCCTTCCAACCCAAATCATTCTGTGATTCTATGGTTCTATGATAAATGGTCAGACTGGAGGGTGAACAAAAAGTCAGATGGAAATATGTGTAGATCTATATTTTACAAAGCCTTAATGGCATGAATAGCTCCATTTAGGCTGGTAGATCCCACCAGAAAATACATAGCCCATCAAAAGGGGTCACGTTCCACATCCATTCTGCATGTGACATGATGACCAGATCATCTGGTATGCTGCAAACTGCCTCCACATTGTCCATAGCAGCTTCCACATCCACCAACCAGACAGAGTGAGCACTGCTACTGTTTCTAGTCCCCAGAGTTAAGGTTATGCCTGAGATACTCTCAGGTATCAAATACGATGTGACAGCTGCCAGCCAGCAGCATCCCACCTTGAGCAAAGGACCATTTGGAGCTGCATGATGTCCAAAAGTCTCTGCTCCCACCACACTGTGGCTGGATGCAAGCTCAACCTGGAAAGTACTCCAGTATGTGGAGATCTTGTGCAAGTTTTGTCCCAGGTCCAGGCATGGGGCTGGAGCAAGCACCTCGCATCGAACGCCTAAATATGAGTGGGGAAGATACATACTGCCTCTCCAAGGATATCTTTGGAGCAGAACGCCTCTGGGAGTGACAGCAGGTTCTCTTAGAGTCATTAGGGAGAAGCAGGCATTTTCAGGTGTGATTCATCTGGCTTTCTGCAGACATCAAAGTTCAGAGGAGATGAATTGTCCCTCCAGCAGGGTCTATTTTTCTCTTTGGCAGCAGAGGCAGCTACAATGAGCACAGAGAGCTGCTTTTGGAGGGATGAGTCCCTCCTGGCATCTCTTTTTTTTTTTTTTTTTTTTTTTTTTTAAATAATAATCAAGTAGCACATGCACTTTCTCACTGAAAACACCCATCACTTTGAAAATACCCCATGAGAAGAAGCCATCAAACTTCACTGTCTCCCCTGTTTGCACACAGGTTCCTTCCACCATCTGGAAAGCTCAGGTCCAGAGGAGAATCACCTTCCTACTCTCCCACGAGCTATTTAGGTGGGGAAGAAAAATGTCCCAGCCCCATAGCAGAGGGATTACAGCCCAAATCTATGTTGGCACCTGACATTTACTGAAACCCCTACAACCCTTCTGGGATTTGGAACAAAATTGCTGGCTTGAGAGTAGGTGAGGAACCTACAGAAAAGACAGCATCTGAACTCCTACCATCTCTGGATCCATAGCCAAAAGCATAATCAAAACCCAACCTCTCACCTCTCTGTGCGCCTGCCACTCCGGGTGTGGTGCTCACCCCAACAAGAGGCAGGAGATAACGCTCCCCAAATTATTCACAACGCAGCCCATGGCAAGAGCTGGTGAAAGGAGGTGGGAGGGAAAGAGGGAAGGAGGGAGAGGAGAAAAAAACCCACACACGACAAGCTTGTCAGTTGACTTCTTAAGCAAAAGCCAGCAAACCGTGCAGTCAGGCACCGAGTTGAGTTTCTCCCAATTAAATTTAACAAGTGACGCCCCTGAATCTTTCATGAGCATTCAGAAATTTTTAGCCCATCTGTCTTTACGTGCTACACACAAGTCTCGCTCCTGCTCGCGCTTTTTAATGCCACAACACTCCAGCGATCAAGCCCTGCCTTTCTCTACCTCACCAGCAGCACCCGGGGGACTTCAAGCCCCTCTACACCAGGCAGTGAGGGTGGCCACTGAGATGGGTTGAAGGTGGCCAAAAGGGTTTTCATCTGGGCCATCTGCTCAACCGATGCTGCCGCGACTTCCTCGGGAGAGGCATCGCTGCCTCCGTCATCGCTGCCGTGTCCCCGTCCCCCCCCCCCTCCGCTTCCTCCTGCGAGATCGATTGTCACTTTAATTATCTGTCGGCCCCGCAACGTGTCGGCAGGTTCCCCAACCCGAGTCAGGCTTCAGAGTGGCTCCTGGGTCTCTGAGTGTTTGTGTGTCGCCTGCGCGCAGCGTCGACTGCTTTCAATTAAAGCTCAGAGGTAACCTGAAAAGAGGCTCGTCGGCTGCTGGCTGGGGCGAGCACCAAGATGGGGAGATGAGGGGAGGGTGAGGAATGTAAGGAGGAGGATGTCACCAGGTTAACTGTGGAGGACTGGAAGGCTGCAAATGTCAGGGTGGGATCGTGGAAGACAGTGAGACCCGACCCTGTGTACTGGAGATAAACATCAGGATCCCAGGATTCTTGTCTCTTTTGACCTGGGGAGCCCAGAACAGGACCCAGTACTCCAGATGTGACCTCACTAGGGCAGAGGAAAGCTTCCCTCAACCTGCTGGTCACACTCTTCTGAATGCACCCCAAGATACACTGCAGGAAGAACATATGATTCAAGACCCAACTCTGCTCTTCCTGACCTCAGAACATCCTCTTTCTAAGAGGTACCTCAGATGCTTCAGCAGCAAACTGCACCAGAAAATTTAAAAAAAATAAAATAAAAGAATCAGCTAATTTTATTCCATTTTGATCTAGCAGCAATAAAAAATCATGGGTCTGATTAATGCATCAGTTCCCCAAAGTTGGATTCATGTCTCCTCCAGGACATGTTATTGCTGCCCTTGCTATGCTTGGTGTGATAACGCCTGGCCATCCCACTGGAGTCCAGGCCCTCACTGTACCCTGTGCAGCATACAAGCAAAGAAGGACAGGTCCTCATCACCAGCAGACAGCTTTTGGAACATTTTACAATTAAAATTTGATTGCACACAATCACAGTCTGCACACACCGTGGTTATTTCTGGAGTGTGGGCTTTTTTTTGTCCCCAGGCTCTACTGACTCAGTGCTCCAACAACAAAGCTTTCACTGCTTTATCTGGTTATGTTCAACACAGGACCTGCTGGACCTGGAGTAAGCAAAGCAATGCTAATGTGAACATGGATCTTTTGTTCAGGGGATCCTAGGTGGAAGGAGGTGTGACGGGAACAGCTTTCAGTGGAGATATCTCTGCCAACTCTGATGGGTCAGGAAAGCCCCTGTCATCCCAATCTCCCCTCCAACAACTCAACCCACAAGGTTGCTGTGTTGAACCATCCTCATCCCAACCAAGTCCATTCTCAGCCCTCCACTTTGACACACACTCTGCATCCTGACCTCTTAGAGACATGGGTTATGCGGTTGGAAGCAAATCAATAAATGTCTCTGTTGTCCCAAGGGGAAAGGGCCAGTGCTGGCTTTCAGCTCACACACATCTTGGGAAAGGTGGTGTCTGCCTCAGGAGGATGCAGTCTTGTAGGCATGGAGAGGTGACATTGCCTGATGTGTTACAGTAGGGAAATTTCTAAGTGAGGACAATCCTCCTTCGGCACCGTTTCTCTTTGTTTGCATCCTACCTAATCACTTGACTGATGTTGCTGCCTCTTCTCCTACCCTGGGGGCTGACAGGACCCAAAAGGACCAGCATTGTCACTTTGCAGGTAGGCACCAATGCTGCAGGGACCTAAGTAGGCAGACAGACAGATGGGTAGACAGATGGAAGAAGGGTGTCCTGTACCTGGAGGGCAGAGGTCTCCTGGGAAAAGGGGGATGCTTAAACTGCACTAAATAGAACCAAAAGGTAGAAATTTCACAGAGTTTCACACACTGGCAGGGAGATGTGCTGGGCTCTGCTGCTGTTCCCAGAGGACCACCATGAAAACCCCTCAACAGCAGGCGTTTCCATACCAGACACCTTGGGGGGACAATCCTGCTGGCCCTCCTGGGGATGGAGCAGATGATCTAATGGGTCTTTAGCATTTTCCAGCTCTCAATTTCTCCCCCTCAAGGCTGAGCTCATGTTCAGAGACCAGGCTCTGGCTCCCAAGTCCCATCCCAATCCAGCAGCAGCTGGGGCTCCTTTCTCCTGAGTGATGGAGAAGGCAAAAATCCAGCCTTTGAGTGAGGAGGGGGACTGACAAATTTCCCCAAGCCCAAGTCAACATGTCACATAGAGTTTCTTACTATTTCCTTTGAGCTGCCTTCTGCCCTCAGCAGGTCTGATTCAAAGCCATCATCATTCCTGAAGCCCTTTGTGACAGGCAAGGTCCTGAACCCCTTTTGGCTGTGCTGGGTTAAGAAACCAGCTCTGGCTGCTAACATGTATTGATCATCCCACAATTTGGACTTGCTCACCTTCTTGTCCTTGGTTTTCCCTCCCTGGGTGATTGAGAGGCAGCTATCCCAGAACTCAGGCTTTTGCTATGCCAAGGGCATCCCCAGAGAAGTCTCAGGCCCGTTGGTGCAGAGATAAGGTTCAAAAAATCCCTTCCAGGTCAGCATTCAATCTGAAAGAAAGGTAATAATTATATGCTCGTTATACAACAGGTCAAAGGCAGGAGGTCAGAAATACAGAACAACACAGAAGAAAACCCAAACAACAAAAACAAACAAACAAAAATGAAACAAGCAAATAAAATGTGAATGGAACAGGTGAAAAATAGGTTTTAAGGACAGGCTGTAGGCAAGAAGAAGATGCTGGACATTGTAACAGGCTGCTGTATGCCTAGAGATGGAGAAGTTAAGGTGTTTTCATGTATGAAGCATCCCTCCGGAACATTCCTGTGCACCCAGGATTCTGATTTGGAGCCATGACCACTATTGGTCCAGCCATGATTTGCTGCCCTCAGGGCTGGCACATGCCTTCCCCTTACCAAAGAGCTAAACCATCAGAAAGCCATCTTACCACAAAAGTGATGCACTCTGTGTTGGGGAGCATCTCTCCATGGGCTCAGAGCATGGTCAGTGCTGGTCCAAAGGACAGGGCAGAACCACAAAGCTGGAGTAGAAAGGAGGCAAGAGAGCTGCTTTTATAGTTATCTTCATCACAATTTACCTGAAGCATGAAGCCTCACACTCAACAACATGCTCTTATAATATGCTGAGGCATGTCATGAACACCAGCCCATGCTGGCAACCTCAGCAGAGAGGTCGAGAGGGGAGGAGAAAGCAAACTATCCTGATGGCTGGAGATGTTTCCTCCACAGGAACAGCACAAGGGCTCCAGGGTCTCATTCCATCACATCAGCCTCCTTGGCACTCCAATGACCTCAGATCCCTCTTGGTTGTGGCTACAAACCTACTGCTGGCCTAAATGAAAATAATAAAGAATTAATCAAGACAAGTCTCTCACCAGTGTTAATGCTTCACAGCTCTTTGGCCACCCTACCTGAGCATTTCAAATGCCTGGTGGACTGCTTGGCCTTATGAAATAATGAGGATGGAGAAATAGACAGCACAGTGGCCTCAGCCCTGGGTGCTGCTCCCACCATCCTGCCTTTCTGTTCTCTTCTAGAGGATGTCACCAGAGGAGTTAGTGTCCTTGGGGTCCATGCTGGAAAATATTTAAGCTGTGAGAGCTTAAATAGTATCATAGAATTGTTTTTGTTGGAAGAGATTTTTAAGATCATTAAGCCCAACTATTAACCTAGCACTGCCAGGTCACCACTAAATCATGTCCCTCAGCAACACATCTCCACAGCTTTGAAACCCCTCCAAGGATGGGGACTCCACCACTGTCCTGGGCAGACTGGGACAGGACTTCACAACCCTTTCCAGGAAGAAATTCTTCCTCAGGTCAGACAAACCTCCTCTGAAACAACTTGAAGTTGTTTCATCTTGGCCTGTTGCTTGTTCCTTGGGAGAGGAGACTGACCCCATCTGTCTGTAACCTTCTGTCAGGGAGTTGTTGAGAGTGAGAAGGTCTCCCCTGAGCCTCCTTTTCTCCAGGCTGATCAATCCCAGGTTTCTCAGCTGCTCCTGACAGGACTTCTTCTCTTTTTTAAGACATTGGTGCAGAGCAAGTTGTTGAACCCATGCCCCAAGGCGCCCAGCCCTTGCTCCCACTCCTAGGAAGCATCACCCCAGCAGCAAACCGAGGGCAATTAAACCAAATCAAAATACAACTGGAAAAGCGAGGAGGAGAGAAGCAGCCTCCAGTTGGTGCTGAATGC
Source organism: Ceyx melanurus (assembly GCA_024611195.1). Lineage (NCBI taxonomy): Eukaryota > Metazoa > Chordata > Aves > Coraciiformes > Alcedinidae > Ceyx > Ceyx melanurus. The sequence goes on along the minus strand of JANHGL010023362.1, from coordinate 13,713 downwards.
TCAGTGTGATGTAAAATCGGCCCGGCTGCATATGCAAAACTCGCCCCATGGAAACGATGCACATTAAGGAAACCAGAGCTGCCCCTGGATACCGCCTGTGTTACGGGGAGATGATTTACATCAAGTCCTTTCTAGAGGAAACTGCCAGCCTTGACAGGCAACAGATTTGACCTCCCTTGACAATTGCCCCAATTTGCTCAGCTCTTTGTTTTATGGATCCCAGCCAGGTTTTGTTTTGGTTGTTTAAATAATTCTTCGTTGTGGGTATTTTTTATTTTTTTCCAAAGTGAATTTTAGTACCATTAGAAGATGCCTGACTGACAATCCAGGTGACCAGGGACTATTTAGCTGCACGATGCATTGTCACAATGAGGTGCTTAAGGGTCCTCTGCATAAACTGTGTCCACTTTTAAAACCATAATCAAATACTTGGTTGTGAGAACTGTTCCCACACCCCGTCTAGAGAAGCCTGAAAACAGGCTATTTTACTTGTGGCATCTAAAGAAGGCTGATGGGATTCATCTAATATCATTTTATTCCCATTTGCTTATCACATCAGCAATTCTGCCTCCTCTGACACTTTAGGGGATTTTTGGTTTTTAATTTCCTAGAAGCACTGGTGGTTAACCATGGACTGTGCACAAGGGTAAGACGATGTCAAGAAGCACAGAGGAAGGGCTGGCGATTTGTGTTTGCACCGCTAACAACTCTGTGTTGGTTTTAGTCAACACCTATTTAACTCACACACCCACACACCGCCATCCCCCCCCCCCCCCCCCCCCCCCCCCCCCACCACCCCCCAACAAAAAAAAAAAAAAAAAAAAAAAAAAAAACAAGCGCAAAACATCTAAAAACCACCTCTATATTCTGGGCGCTT
>JANHGL010023362.1:761-12736 GCA_024611195.1 Ceyx melanurus | reverse complement strand
ACTCGTTTTTTGTTTTTTCTCACCCCGTTTTCACCCACACACCCCCACCACGCCCCCCCCCTCCCCCCCCCCCAACCCCCCCACCTAAAGAGAAAAAAAAAAGAATGAAAAAAAAAAAAAAGAAGCAGCGGCACAATCTGTTTAAACTGCAACTTTCTGCTGTGGCGCTTAGGAACTGATCCACTTTTCTGCATCCTCTGATGAATTTGGGGGGGAAAGATCAAAAAGGTGGAGACTGAATGCTCCTGATAGCCTCAGGTAATGAACAAGTAGGGAGAGAAGCACACACCTCCCCAAATACTGGAAGAACAGTCAGACTGCCTTTAGCCACGATTTTTTTTTTTCATTTTGCCTTTGCAACGTCACTTTAATTTTCCTCACGGTGCTATTTCTCCTTAGCAGCCTCTCGCTTTGGGGAGCAGTGGCAAATCTCTGAGGCAAGTGCTTTCCTCAGAGGGCTGGGAGAGATGATGTGGCCACAGCAATGATGTGAGGGCAGGAACACCTCTACTGTGAGGACAGGCTGAGGGATTTGGAGTTGTTCAGACTGGAGAAAAGGAGGTTCAGGGGAGACCTTCTTACTCCACAACTCCCTGTCTGGAGGTTGGAGACAGGTGGGGTTGGTCTCTTCTCTCAAGGAACAAGAGACAGGACAAGAGGAAACAGCCTCAAGTTGCTTCAGAGGAGGTTTGTCTGACCTGAGGAAGAATTTCTTCCTGGAAAGGGTTGTGAAGTCCTGTCCCAGTCTGCCCAGGACAGTGGTGGAGTCCCCATCCCTGGAGGGGTTTCAAAGCTGTGGAGATGTGTTGCTGAGGGACATGATTTAGTGGTGACCTGGAAGTGCTGGGTTAAAAATTGGATATGATGATCTTAAGAGCTTCTTCCAAACAAAACAATTCTATATTTCTAACAGTACACCTACTATCCCACCTTTATCCCCAGTTGCTTTATCCCCAGGTACCACCCACTTTCCCTCTATAGGCATGGGCCAACAGGTTTCTCTGGCTTTGACCATGGTGCTGTGCTGCCCGCAAACCTACCATTACATAGATTCATTATGGTTGGGAAGGAACTCTAGGATCATCAAGTTCAACCTTCATTCTAATATCTCTCTAACCACTAGACCATAGCCTGAAGTTCTCCATCTACTTGCTTTTTAAACACCTCCAGGGAGGTGTTTTAAACATCCTCCACTGTCCCATCCTACCCGTTTCCCCCACAGCTACTGAAGACACGTTACCCTAAATTCATAGAAAGGCAATAAATCCCCCAGTCACCTCCCAGCAGATCATCCAGCATCCAGCCTGACCACTCAAAGGTCACAAAGACATTTACTCCAGCTCAGAGTCCCCAGACTGTTCATTTCTGGTCCTTCTCCTGCGAGATTTCAATCTTGCTGTGGGTTTTTGTGCAGGCATCTGCACGTGGACAAGGGAAATGAGCAGAGGATTGCTCCTGCAGCTTGGGTAGGGTTAACAGCTTGGAAGCGGTGGGTGGAAGATGCCACAGCAAGAGACCAGTGACCCACTAAACAGTCCTTTACAACCCCGAATCCCGGTCTCAGGTTACTGGCGTATCACAGAAGCAGGGGGAGCCGGAGTAGGGTGTTGGGGGAGAACTGCTGACACAGTGGAAACGTGAAAAATAGCAACAACAAAAAGGGGGGGGAAAAAATAAAAAAAATTAAATCAAAGAGAATAAATGAGTGCTGATTACACCACAACACAAAGCGTTCTCGAGCGAGAGGCAGCCTGCGCCGTTTCCCACACCCCTCTCACCCCTCCTACTTCCAACCCCCGCGGAGAGCCAATGCCCATGGGGAAGGGAGCACAGAGTGAAAAACAAAACACGGAGGCCAGCAAGGGCTGAGCAAACCCACCCTGTGCTCGCCGTGTCCCTATGCCCGTGAGGTGGCAGCTTCCCAGCTACCGCATCCCGTTTGTCACATCACTGCCTCCCCTCACCAACAATCGCTGTGATAAAGATATGATAAAGGAGGTTTGGAAATCCAGGTGACAGAAAACAGAGCTGAAAGAATGTGCATGTGGAAGTTCCTGCCCCAAAATTCCCTTGGACAACATAATATAATGTTCAGATACACGTGTCAAACTGCAACCCACCCCTACTGCATTTTCAGCCAGGGAAACTGAGGCACTCCAAGAATAAGTTGGAAGTTCCTACTAGGAGAAGATCCAACTTCTCTCACACAGAGGTTAACACAAGGAAAAACTTTTTCACAGTGAGGGTGATGAGCTCTGGAATGGGCTGCCCAGGGAGGTTGTGGAGTCTCCTTCTCTGGAGACATTCATGACCCACCTGGATGTGTTCCTAGGAATCTTAGTCTAGGTGATCCTGCTCAGGCAGGGGCGTTGGACTAGATGATCTTCTAGGTCCCTTCCAATCCCAAACATTCTGTGATTCTGTTAAATTCATTAGTACCTACAAGGAGCTCAGTCCTACCTTGATGAGGCAGCCAGCTTCCAGATGATGATGGCGTGAAGGTGTGAGAGCACAGCTGTCATGTGGGACCTCCATGCTGTACCCCAGGTCCTGAGACACTTTATTCTCTGCCTTATTCCCCACTCTCAGAATTGTGAGAAGGGTTTGGGACAATGCTGTTTGGTCCAGCACCAAGTGCTGGGCGGGATGATCTCCTTGGTGGAGATAATCATAGAATCATGGACTGGTCCATATATGTCCATAATATCCAGAGATGCTCCAAGGAGTATCAACATGTCTGAGGAAGGATGGAGACTAAGCTGCTTTTTGGAGAGGGAGTGTCAGGGTAACATTCCCCCATCAGTGAGGCATTAGCAGCACCTTCCCTCCCTCCAGCCCATCCACAGGAGAGGGGCCACATCTGCCCCTCCCCACACCCCCTCCCCGCTCCCCCCGGCCCCAGAAGAGCCCGGGGACAGTGTGTGACCCCCCCCATCAGGCAGCGGGGAAGCCACTGGAGCTTATTTCCCAGGGCGCAGGCACAGCTGCGAGCGCAGGGAAGCTGCCAAAACCCAGGAGGAGAAACACTGATTAATATCGTCCTCCGGTGGATCCCGCGCTGCAGATGTGCAGACTGCTGACTCGGCACCTCCTTGCAAGGAGTCCAGGAGCTGGCAAAGCCGACAGGAGCCAGCATCTGCGCGCAGACCCGTGTGCGCACGAAGCTCCTGGAGGGACAATACGGCACAAAGGGCAAAGCTGGTGCCAGGACACTCAGCGTAGATGTTGCTCTTCCATCCCATAAGGTCTCCTTAGCAAAGAGACAGCCCATCCCCTAATACCTGGTGGCTGGCACTCTCTGTCTGGGGAACAGCATCACAACAAGATGCCTGTGACAGCCTGTGGAGAGGGCTGGACAGGTGGCCAGGAAGTTGCTTACATCAGCTCCCATTCCGGCCACTGTCCTTGCAAGCACAAAGACCAGAGACCTTTTATTCCAAGGGGTTTTTTTTGGTTGGTTGTTTCTTCTTTTTTTTTTTTTAATTAATTTATTTTATTTTATATTAAGAAAAGCTGAAACTCTCAGCACATTTCCTCAGTAACCCACCGCGGGCCAGACGCATGGTAATACACATTCGTAATTCCCTGTGTCTAATTAAACCACAGAACCTCCTCCTCTGATGAAGTAGTCCATTGGAAATTAATATGCAGATGACCAATACCAGAAAAAAAAAAAGAAAAAGAAAAAAGAAAAAAAAAAAGAAAAAGCAAGGAGAAAGACGTTGCCATCATCTGGGCCCTACCTGATTAGATGGGGAAGTCCAGTCTGCCAGAAAACAGGAATTGACTGCTGGGTGCGTTAAGGAATCTTAATGAGCTCATGCAGAGGCCGAAAGAAATCACTGGCATAAGAAAATACAGTTCTTGATGGTGTGTTGCTTCTAGGAAGAGTGGATTCAACACCAGTTCAGGAACTTCATCTTCAAGGGGCTGTCCGGAGAAGATGCAGCAGCAGGGAAGGATGGGAAGGGAGATGGTTCTTGGGTGTGGGGTTGCTGTCTTTGCTGGATGTGGAGCTGGATTTGGGCAGGATGCTGGGTGCAGGACCCATGAGCAGCTGCTCACACAGACAAGACATGTAGGAACCAAACAAGGTACACAACTACCCAAAAATACCTAGGACAGGCCTTCGCCTGAAGGCTCCATCCCATCACACATTCCTCCCACCTATCTCCTATTTCCCACCCCTTCAACTTAGACACCTCAATTCCATTGCCTGTATCTGCCACTACAACCACTTCCAGCCTTCCCATCATGACCAACCCCAGCCCATTGCCCATCCCTCCTGGTAATCTGTCTTCATTCCATTGACAACCCTTCCCAACCACCTCCATCCTTCCTGGGCAACCACCACCAACTTATTGCTAATCCCTCTCACCCAACCACCCTACCACCAGAACCACACTGGATGCTTCCCACATACATGACATGGTGTCATTCACACTAGGACCACCATCTCTCCCCTCCCAGTACCACCACCTACCTTTTATAGAGCACAGGAGAATAGCACCAGTGAGATGGGGTGTCAGATGGATCTGGCTGTTGCAAAAATAAGCTCACACATCATTAACCACCACCCAAAACTTGGTCAGCTGTGCATTTGTGATGGACAAGAAGGACCTGGGGTATCACATTTTCACCAGGACTTCCACACCTCCCTTCCAGTGCAGCACAACCCCATCAATATTTCATGCATGACCTCGTGGCTTTGGCAGCCTTTTGCTTAGTTTTCATTGCAGTTTTCTTTATTCTTCTACCGTATATCCAGTGCTTCCTCAGCCTAAACTAATGTCCCATCTCAGGAGATCCTTGAGACCCCCATTCTGGCTACTGAAATATTAAAGGGACAGGAACCTCTGGCCAGGAAGGCTTCATTAGCCAACCTTGCCTGAGATCACAGTGTGATAATGACAATCAGCACATCAGGTGGTGGAGCATCTTTCCCTCCTCTCCTTCCCTAGACTGTCCCAGCACAGGGCACAGGAAGAGCCACCACCAGCAAGAACCCTTTTGGAGAGAGAATCAAGTGTGCTCCCAACAGAAATTAAAAACGAGCTCTTGAGAAGCTCCTGTCTGTCCTTGCAATGAAGCAAGAGGCAGAGCCCTTATTTTAGGGACTATGGATAACCACAAAGTTAAATTATTTAAAATTTGGTTTATTCCATCTTTTTTGCCCAACAGCAAAGCTGTCCCAGGAAAGCTTTGCTGTTGAAAGTACACAGTATCTCTGTGGCAATCATGCTTACCAGGGATGGAGAACCTTATTCAGGTCACTTGAAGCCATTTCATGCTCTGTGGTCACAGTGGCAAGGCTTGAGCCTCCTCTCCTGAATTCAGCTCTTTCTGGTGTGCTCTGGAGGTGCTGGGCTTTGCTGTGCACCAAGTCCCCTCCACAAATAGGAGCTGAACCCAGTTTGGTCCTTGACCTTCTACGATCACATGAGAATTTCTTGCAGTAAGTCCAGATATGAACACTGAAAGAACAAAGCCCTTCCCACTCTTCTCCTGGAGCAATGGAAGGAGGCAAACCCCAAGCCCACAGCTTTCCACCCCAAACTTGTGGCCTCGGGCAGCTGGAGAACAACAACCCACCTGGGCAACATGTCCCTTCCTTAAAACTTAATCAGCAGGTGATGAATATTTCACGAAGACAAAGAGGCCAGGTAGATAGGGTCAATCTTTTATTCATGAGCATCAGGGAAGGGATGGCTGTGGGCAGAGAGATCCAGGCTCAACCAGGTCATGGATGTCTCCTGGTGAAGATCTCATGACCAAACCTCAGACACAGTTGATGCATGTCCCTGTCCTGTGGGCAGCATCCAGCAACATCCCATCCAAGCCTGAAGCTGAAAATGTCCCACAAGTCTCTTCCATGGGGACCCACAGCTGAATTTCCCTGTGGCACCAGTTCAAAGGATGAGGCAGCACAAAAAACCCAGGGAAGCAACATGGGGTGAAATAATCCTAGGGTTGGGGCACACCAGCATACCTTCTGGCAGCCCAGGAAGAAACATGACCAAAATCTCCACTTTTAGGTTCCATCTGAGCCTAAAATTTACTGGAATTTTCACTGTGATAATTTCTGGAGCTTCAGACAAAGCTGAGCTTGCTGGGGAAATGTGGTCACAGATGATGGCCAGTTACTTGCCCACTCCACTCTGCCCATATTCACATCAGAAGGCTCACAGCTTTGGCCACTTTTTTAGAAGACCAGCCCTTAAACCCAAACCCTGCTCTGAATCTAGCAACATTTGACCAACACTGACCAGGGCAGTATCCTGATCCTTCTGCAAGGTCTAAAAACACCTTTTCCTGCAATCTGGCTTGGGAACAGTCCCCAGATTCAATTTCCAAACCATTTCCAATGGCCAGGCAGTGCTGAAGCCAGGTGCTGTTCTGACCTGGCTCTATTCACATGTAACAGACACAAGTCTCTTTGTAATAACACATTTAATTAAATGCAGCCAGGCCACAAAGGCTGTCCCAACATTTTAACTGGCATTTGAGAAGATGCTAACGAGAGAGACCTTAATTACCCAGCTTATTAGATGTCCACATTATTAACATAACCCTGGTGGAATTTACTTGATACAAACTATCCCACAAATATTAATTGCCTAAAACTTCCTCGTAACTCGAAGGTATTAATAAGACAGTAATTATGTATGGATTGTATAGCTGCAAGTTAATGACATGGCAATTTGATTTGTCTCCGAGAAACGCGATAAACCCAAGGAAGTGTTCTCCGAACAATCAATTGATATTTAATTAACGTACCCAACCTGTCGGCGTAAATCTAAATTAAATGCCTGCGACATCTCGTTCAAAGTGTTATGACAAAGGCTCCTGGGATGTGCTGGCATGGCAGGGGTCAGGTCTCTCCTGTGCTGTGTGGTGGGGATGCTGATGGAGACTGAGCACCAGCACCCCCAATCTCCCCTCTGGCCAATGCTTGAGACCATGGATCTGTTCCTCTTCCTCCTCCCTGGCCTGAGGAGCACTTCACAACCACTCTGCTATTCAGCGTCATTCTCATTTCCCTTACAAGCCTGGATTCCAGAAATACATCCACACCAGGTGCACTTTCACAGCTCTCACTTAAGAAAATGGTGGAAGGTCTCAAAGGCCTAAATTGTTCCTACAAGAAGTCCATCAAGATGGACTCTCCAGCCACTCCATTGGTTGAGTAAGGGCTAGAACATCACTACTGGTGTCCAAATGAGAGACTGGTCAACTCAGCAGAAGTGGAAGCAATGAACCCCTGAGGTAAAAGGTGTTTGGGCATGAAAAAGTGCCCTGAGAGAGGCCTCAGAATGCAAAAGACCTGCACTGAGAGCTAACAGTGTGGGTGAACATGTGGGGTGTCCCCTCAGCTTGAGAACCTGCTTTGTCCCTTGTGGTCACCACAGATCAGCCCCTTCTTTTTGATCCACCCACACCATGGCCAAAGATCAAACCCTCAGATAAACCTACCTCTGCACTCCAGAAGTTGCCTGACACCAGCAGGTCTTTCCTTTTAGCCAGCTGACAAATGACATTGTCCTTTCTCTTTGGGCTTTGCACCTCGCATATGGAAGTGGGCCAGCAGCCCCCATCCCCACAGTGAGGAAGATGATGGCCCAGTCCTTCCGCTTCGGTAGCCGCAAACTGCTCTGGTTACCAGCATCATCATCCCCAGGGAGGCAGGATGAGACCCACAGGAGTGTGGAAAAGCTGGTCCTATGGCACACACTGGCTAGAAGAGCTTGGAAGCACCAGGCTCCCCTTCACCATCCCAGATGCCTCCTCCCCCACTGCTTCCCTTTATGTAAATTGAAAATAACAATTAGTTTATTTTTGCTTGTGCAAATTACAGCTCGCGCTCCCAGGGAGCAGACAGCTGCCAGGGCCATGCTGAGCTGCACTCCAGCCCCGGCCTGTTACATGAATAAATAACCTGGTGTTGGGGAAGGGTGGGGGAGAGGATGCTCTACCTGTCGCCATCGCTCCCCACCCCCCTTCCTCCTGTTCTCATCCAAGGAAAAGGAGGAAGAGGACAAAAAAAAAGCAACTAAGGATCCTTTGGATTTTACCATGGAGGTAATGAGGGATTAAGCTAATTACATCACTGGGGATCTGATCTTGGTATGAAGGGTTATAGGACAAGTATGGTGGTTGAGGGGATGCCTGGGCACTGGGGATGTTGACACTAAGGAGTGCTGCTGGGTAGCTGGGACAGCAAAGGGTTGTCCTGTGGCTGCTGGGACCTGACCACCACCAGACATGAGGACTGACACTGTCTCTGCATGGTCCCCACTTGGCAGTGCAGTGGGTTTCCCTTTGAGCACATAAGGATGTGCAGCCTGCAATATGGATGCCTCCTGCATCCCACTTCCTTCTGGCAGCAACCACCACGCAGTCCCATGGCATCACTCAGATATCCAGAGGGGCCTGCTGCAGGGAACAATCCCATATCTCATATCCCATACTCTGCATCCCAGTTCCCATAGCCTATTGGTCACATCCCACATCTAACAACCTACATGCCATATCTCATACCCCACTATCTGCTTCCTATATCCCGTCTCCTGCATCCCACCTTCTCCATCTCACCTCGTATCCTATATCCCACATTCTGTATCCCATATCCAATACCTTGTATCTATATATCCAGCATCATCTTGCTCTATTCCATATCCTACCTCCTGCATCCCACATCCAGTATCCTGTATCTAACCATCCTGCATCTCACCTGCTCCATCCCATATCAAGCATCCTGTATACTTGCATCCCATATCCCACAACAGCATCTCTGGGTGATGCAGACTCACCCAAAACCAAGAAGCTGAGGATCAAAATCCAGCTGTGGTCCTGTTCATGTGGTTTCCAGTGTGCTGGCTGTCAGGAAGGATCTCAGCTCTCACTGAGGTTACAGGAGATATTGGTGCAAAAGGGATGTGCTGACAGGGGGAGGGCAGAGGGAACTCGCTAGGAATAAATCCCAGCTGTAGGCATGAGCCACACAAGTGCCATGAGCTGAAAGAAGTAAATGAGCTCTGTTTTGCTGAGGTGATACATGTATATATATTGAATTTATATATATTTTATACAGTGAGCAGGGCAGCATTTGGCTCTTAGGAACATGGGAACATTGAGGACGCAGCTGAGCCTGGAACTCAGGAGTGAGGGGATGTTGAAAAGGCAAACTTCAGTCAAGTCAGAATAAAAAGATCAGCTCGAGCCAAAAAATGTTATCTCCAGGCATGGCTTGGATGGGTCAGCCCTGAGGACAGCTCATCCTGCATGGCCTCAGAGCCAACGTTGAGGGGTTTGTTTTGTCGGGGGCGGGGGATTTATTTGGTTGGGGATTTCACAAATTCTTGCTTTTTGAGTTAACAGAGCCCCAGATCCATGCACACCCAGCAGCCCACCCCCCACCCCCCTTCCTTACCCGTGATTGAATATCCCAGGGCTGAAGTTATCACATTACCAAGATGTCGGGACTTGCACGGAACACACCGCAGCGGTTCGGTAACAAACCTGCTGGGTTTTAGTATCAATAATTGAGGAGGAAGGAGCGAGGGGGGTACTTGGGCGATGCCGCATTGATCAGCCCATGGTCATTTTCTGCCTGTTTGAAGAAATCCAGTTAATCTGCGACCACCGAGCTAATTGCTATTCGGGGACACCGAGGAGCTGACAGCACCAGTTGGCGGGTAGGTTGGAACTCATTCTGAACACCCCTGTGTGCTCGGGCAAGATGCTCTGGGGTGCTGCTGTGGTGGGGACCCAAAATTACCCTTGTACCTGTTGGAAGAGGGGTGTAAAAATCCATTAGCATGGTTGGCTGGAGAAGTTTAATCTGTTTCCCAGGACATGGTGCCTTCAAGTGTGCAACTGAGGTGCAAAAGAACCCCCTTGAAAATGAGTTAAAAGATCTGCAGGAAGATGGTGCATAAGAAGCCAGGTGCCAACACCCAGGGTTCATCTATACCCCTTCACCCCTGCCTCCCAAGCAGACACCCCTTGCTGTGCCACATGGGGTTGAGGTGAGGCCATGGGGCTGCTGCTTTCACCCCTCTCAAGGCCAGGCTGGAGCTGGGGTGCAGAAGATACCAAGGATGAGAGCAGGAGCTGCAAATCCTTCCAGGAGAGTGTGTGCAGTGGGAGCATAAGGTGTCCACCCACAAAGAACAGCAAAGGTTTAGGGAGGGGGGCTCCAAGACTAGTCTGGGATCAGGAGGAATGAGGGGGAGAAAAAAAAAAAAAAAGCTTTAAAAACAGTTCAGAGGGACCCAAAAAATCCCCACGCCCTCCTGTAACACAGAGCCATGGCACACCACAAATGTCCGCAGCCCTGCGGTACGGGCAACATGTGCTGACGCACCACTCTGTCCCACAACACCCGCCCCAAATCCCCAAACGTGTGCTGACACACTCCAACCACACACACACACCCCACCACCACACAGACTCAGGGTCTCACAACAAAGGTTAGTAAAGTGCAGCCACACCAAAAGAACATCACAAACCCTGTGGGGAGCACCCAGAGACTCCCCTCCCCAGCCCATGGTGCAGAAGACAAGTAATAAACCAGCCCCACTGGGGCAGAAACAGCTTTAGCTTTTATTATTTATCCACCAAACAGGAGCAGGAACATATCCAGGACACTTACCCCCAGGCAGCGTCAGGAGCATGTCAGGGTGATAGGGCTCACTGTGGGGGGGTCTCCAGCTACACCCCAACACTGCGACAGGGTAGAAGGGTGTGACTCTGCTCCCCAATCTCCCTGGGGAGCTGTTGTAGTATGGGCCCCCCCATGAAGAACCATCATTAATGGGTGGCAATAGCACCTTGTGCCCTGCTCCAGCTACTCCCATGCTTGGGGGATTGCAAGGAGATGCTGGAAGAAAAATAAATCAGTGAGGAACAAAATAAAAAGTAAAAATCACAGCAATACAAGATGTTGTGAGGGTAACATCCTTGCTCCCCTGCCCAAAGCTGCCCTTGAAGGATCAGGGTGGAGGGCCAGGGGTAGCACACCAATACCTGCTCACAGGCAGCAACACGATGAGAAACAAGTTGCATCTTTCCCATCTTGATGCACCATGGAAAGAAGAGAAATATAAACTAAAGAGGAGGGAGGTGGAGAGGCCAGGCAGTGCTGCACACCACAGAATCAGGGAGAAAAAAAAAAACCAACAAAAAAAACCCCAGTCATGAATTCTCAGCCCCAAAATGCAGTTTTTACAAATGTGGTGGAGAAAAGCATCATGGAGCAGGACATGATCATAGACAACCCATAGGCATCACACCCCACACAGCCCCAAATCCAGTTCTGCTCTTCCAATCAGCCCCATCACACCTGGGAAAGGGGGCACCAGCCTTCAGGGACACACCAGGACATGCCCACAGGGAGCATAGATCACAGTAACATCCAGGTATGAGGAATGAGGTGGAGGGCTGAGGTCCCTGGGATAGTTTGGGGAAGGCACTGACCCCAAACCTCTCGCACTGCTCCCTAAACTGTCCCCATTTATTCAAAGCAGGCAGATGAAAGTGTTCTCAAAAGAAAAAAAAAAAAAAAAAAAGTGCAAAGGTGGGGTGATGTCTGGAGGAAAAGCTGGGGAGTAATCCACTGTGGAACTGATTTATCCCCCCAGAAAAACAGGGAGAGGAGGTGATGTCCTGCAAGAGGTTGCACAAGCAGCAGGATGGGTTATTTTTATTTAGAGACAGGCTTGTGAAGCTTCCCCAACTCTAGACAGAAACACACAACCCACAAGCCCCCCTCTTTCTGCCCATTTCTCCCACAAGGGTCCCTCCATGCACCCCATCTCCCATCCCAAAATCTGAGTCTGATATAAAGCCAAGCTCAGGCTGCTCAAAAACCCTTTGAACAAAAAATACACCACTAACAATCCCAAAACAGAACCCCCACCCCCCCCCCCCCCCCCCCCCACACACACAAAACCCAAAAAAAAAAAAAAAAAAAA
>JANHGL010023361.1:14876-30246 GCA_024611195.1 Ceyx melanurus | reverse complement strand
CTCCATCTGGACATCGAGCCATTGACCACCACCCTCTGGATGCGACCATCCAGCCAATTCCTTATCCACTGTACAGTCCACCCATGAAATCCATATCTCTCCAACTTGGTGAGTAGGATGTTGTGGGGAACTATGTCAAAAGCCTTGCAGAAGTCCGGATAGATCACATCAACAGGTTGTCCTTTGTCCATGGATGTAGTCACCTTATCATATAGAAGACTGCAGTGGAGGACAGAAGGGCCCAGGACAGCTGGTTGAAACTCAAGGACAACCTGTTCAGTTAGAGGGGGCTACAGCAGCATGCAGAAGGCAAAAGAGATGGCAGAAGCCGCAGCCATGCTGCGCACAGGAGAGAGGCAGCGGCCACTCCCGCCTGCTCCGCGTTTCCATCTCCCTCACGGCCTCACATGAGAGAGCTGCCGGCGCATGTTGGATCATGCGTCCCACCAGAAGACATTGGTGTGCTGCAGCAAAGTTGAGGACGAGCTGCGGAGATGTCCCGGGAATGATGGGTAAGGAGAGGCTGACAAGGGTGGGTCTGGCTGGCCTCAGGGAGTTCAAGGTGATGGGGGAGGTTTAACTGCTGCCCCTGCTCCGTGAGAGGACACGGAGAAGACGCAGACGGATTCTTGGCGACTCCTGCATGACTTTAGAAATTGTCATGTCAGGTGGGAGCAGCTTTACACCACTGAGGTTATTTAATTGGCTCTTTTTGTTCTGGTGACTAAACACTATTGAAAAGAGAGTTAAGTGTATCAGCTAATTTGTTTTTCCTACTTCTTGAACTTTACCATTATTTGTTGTGGCTTAAGTATTTAGGTATGTTGATTACATGTAAACCTCAGTTATGGTTTCCTAAAACCTGTTACACATTTGCTTAGTAAATAGATTCTCTCAAATTATATTTCTTCCTTTATACTTAAAATGTTCTTTCTCCTCAGCTACTGTAAGGAGAAAAGTTGCTACACTAAAAGCCTGCTTTTGTTCTGCTCTTGCACATGCAATCCATGTGCTCAGTGGGACTCCAGCTAAGTATAGAAACAAGAACAGCACACTGGGGATCACATGCACCTAACAGAGACCCAAAAGCTTCCAGCCTTGAGCTTTGCTGATGGCAACGTATCTTAGTGATCTTACCCTGCTGCATCTCAGACAAGAATTCAAGAGAAGCAAAAAAACCACCCTGCTCACTTCAGAATTAATTGATACCTGTTCTGTTGTTTGAAACACAAAATCTCCATTTTGTGTTTCCTTGAAAACATAAAAAGCAGTACTGAGCCTTCTTCTCTTAATGTGGCAGGAGCTTTTCAATTGACACAGTTTGGGATAGGAGTTCAAAGAACTGCTTGCTCTGATCAGAAACGTCCAGCGTTTACAAAGCACAGTACTTGCATTCTGCTCTCTACAAATGAGCTTTACTCCGTCCCTGCTGTAAGCCCACTGCAATTCCTGGAGCCACACAAGAGATGAAGCTTCACACAGTTCAAGTAAAAGCCTTGATTACACACTCTGTTTTGTCTAATGCTTAGTACAAAGATGAACTAAATGGTTTAGGAGAGGGGTTTTTTTTGTGTTTGGTTTTGGTTTCTTTCTTCCTTTAATCACAAGTGAAAGGAATAACAACAAACAATGTTTGCTCCTCCCTGGTAATAATAACAACTATTGTACAGTAGCAGAGGTGACTTCAGAAATAAATCATTTCAGAGCCAGCATTTCAGCTCTGTAATTTGATTCCCAAAGGTTGTTGCCTAAAGGTTTCCTCTGTCAGTCAGTGTGAGGACAGATGAATATATAAGTAGCCTTTCCTTAGCAAGTACAGAAAAATGTTAATTGAAATGCATTCTTTTTTTACTGTGCCTGCATTTTAGAAATATTTTAGCTTTCCAGAGGATCATCTCAGGTCATGCTGTTAACAGATTATCATTATGTGCATTGTAATTGGATTTGAGATGCTACACTCTCATTTTCTGCTGAGCAATTGGGGAAATAATAATGATACAAAGCAGATGGTTAGTTCATACTAACTATATTCTTCATTAAGAACAACCCAAATTGTGTTGTTAGGAAGGACATCTGTAGGAACATTCAGCAGCTTCTAAGAGATACTATACATGGTTGTTTTTGAAACAAAGTAGTTGGCTTCTGAAATCGCTTAACAGTTCTTCTGTTTCTGCCTGAGAATAAAATTGACCCTGGTAAAGCTAAGCCATATTTGGAGTTTAAATTTTTAGTCTTAATTATAATAATACCAGTAAAACTCCTGTCCAACAAAGTAAGGACACAGGATGAGGAAGGCAGGCTTGAGAACTGATGGGAATAAGCAAAGAGAGTGGGTTGGTGTGATGAATAGACACACTAAGTTTGGTATTACAACAGTGTCTGCTGGAAGCAGTGGAGCACATTTTCATCTTAGGAAGAACAGATAAATCCCAGACCTCAACCCAGAAAACCTTCAGAAATTACACTGATGTCTATAAACAGAGTTATGAGCTCATATCTCTTGCTGCCACTGTGAGTAATTGAATGTTCCTGCAGTTAATTTCAATGGGTGTAGTTGCAGTGACACTGGTAGAATCTGTCACACTTTATTTTTCAAGAACTGAAGAACATTTTAAAAATGATTTTTTATTTTTACTTTTTTCAAAACCAGTTTTAAAAAAATTAAATTTCCCAATAGATTTTCTGGTATGTTGTAATGAACTGTTGAAGGGAGAGCAGGTTTAAAATAGTTGAAAAATGGTGGCTGAGGTCCAGCTATTACAGGTTGAGCATTAATAGCTTGGTACTGTCGAGCAGATTGTTTAGCCCACTCTATTTTCATCATTTAGTGATAAAAAGCAAGCAGAAAACACCAAAATGCTGAAGAGATCCTTTTCACATTGTCCTTTTGCAGTTTAGTATTCAGACAGTTTGTTTTGGCCTCCTAAATTCATAGAGCTGACCTAACATCTTGCTGCTCCAGATGCTCCTTGATAACTCCTTGTTCAAATTTCCTGACCAGTTCCTTAGCTGTTCCCTCACACGAAGCAGTTCCTCACCCAGTAATCACACTGTACAGCCACCAGCACTTCTCATGACCCATCTTTTTTCTGTAGATAGATTTTTAGTCAATATGGTTCAAACTCAGTTCGTAAATATGCATGCATGAGCAAGTCCACTGCTTAAGTTTCTGTAATGGTAATTGCTTTAAACTAGAGGTTTTAGGAGTTTTAGTAACCTATACTATGAAATTTGTATAGCAATGCATCAGTTGTAGTTTAGTTCCTTTAGAATCTTATTGGGATGCTAGTGAGTAATAATGTGTAATAATTATTTCACCTGTAATTTAAAGGAGAAATAACAGGACTAAAAATACAGAACAGTGTTAATAAATTTGGTTTAACTGTTTTGAAAATGGTGTCTGATTTGTATATATGACCAGGATTTTTACCTGGCCATTATTCTGCAATTCAAAAAGGAGAAAAAGAATTTATTTTTTATTGAAAAATATTTAGATTTCTTATTTTATTAAGCATTGGAAAATTTACTTATTTCCCTTTTATATTCATCTTTAGATGAAAATTCATTGACACAATTTGATTTGTGGGCTGCAAAGGAGAACTAAATAAGAAGCAACAGCTTTTTCCTCTCCCAAAAATATTTCATTGTAACCCTTTGCAAAGGGATAGGGGAAATCAAGAGCTGCAGGAGAAATGTATGTTTTTTTTATAGAAAAAGTAAAAATCTGATTAGCTTTGAATTCTCTAATAAATAAAGTGCAGAGTCTCGGTGTCCTTTCTGTCTAGAAAAATCAACTTGTAATTTCCCTTTCCGAGTTAATGCATTTGTCAGCTGGAATGATGCAAAAGCACTGGGACTGTAGGGCTCAGGATGCTAACAGTATAATACTTCAAACTATACATTTCCAATTTTCCTGGTCAGCTTCTTTTCTCATTATTATCCTGTTTAACAGAGTAATCAGTTCTGAGTATTGTCTCCAGATTCACAAGTAATCATTCAGTATTCTACAAAAGGCACTATTAATGACAAAAAAACCTAGGTTTCAATTAATAGCACTTAATACACAAGTTTAACTCACTGCAGCCTTTTTACCTCACCTTGCATATCTCCATACTGTACTTTTGCCATAAGAAAAATTAAACTCATCTTGTTTAAAAGCTGACATGAAATCATAGGGATTAAATTATCAGGGGAAGAACTTGAGAGAGGAAGCCTTTCAGACAGGTACTGCTGGATGTGTGTGTAGACGAAAGGGATCTCAGCATCTCTCACTTGTGCTTTTCCCTGTGATCTAATGGCAAAACCAGTTAGTAGCCCTGTGGCCTTGCTTTGCTTCTTCTTTTCTGTTGATGTTTTGCAGTCTTCTTCCCCTTTATCTCTCCAGGAGTTTAAAAAAGAGGATAGAAAAATGGTTTGCCCTTTCTATTCCTTGACCTTTCTTCTCAAGTCTCAGAGTTTATAGCAGTAATATTTCTTTTGTGAGGATTAGCTTTGGGAACCAGAGCAGTAGAACCACCGTGCTGGTGTCCTGGTTTGTGCCCCTTGGATCTTCTCTCCGTGTCTCCAACTCTGATTTCATTTTGCAAGACTTCAGCACACACAGAAATGCCTGGCAGAGCAGCTGCACTGGCAGGTGTCATTCTAGAGATGAGAAAGATGAAATCATATTTGAAATAAGTGAGAAAGGTAGATTAATAAGCACTTGATAAAGGCCTCTGTCTTCAGAGAAGATCCATTATCTTTTGCTACAGGATTTCTTATGTCTAACTGAGGGTTTTCTACAGTATAAGTATATAAATGACAATAACACAGTTTTTTTAGGAAAGATTATTACCTGAGAAAAATAAATTAAAAGATAACTTGTTGTTAACATTTTTATGGGAGCATTGCTAAATTTAATATTCAGGATTTTTTTCCTGTCAAAGCGAAAAACCTTTAGCAAGTAAGCTTGTGCAGTTGTCTTTATACTATTATATGAATTTATATTCTATATGTAAAGCCTGGACAGGGCCTGTTTCCAAAGGCCTGTAGTGAAAGGACAAAGGGTAATGGTTTTAAAGGAGAAAGGAGTGGATTGAGATTAGAAATAAGAAAGTTCTTTCCCACCAGAGTGGTGGACACTGGACCAGGTTGCCCAGGGGGGTGGTTGAGACCCCATCCCTGGAGACAGTTGCAGATGTCCCTGAGGTGGTCACTTAAAAGTTGTGTCTGATATTGACAAGAGGTATGAAAACACTGCTTTCTCTAACCTGCTAAGGTCTTATTCAAAGAAGTTTAATGCTGTCTTAAGGAGACAACAGATTTTAACTTGTAAGTAAAGAAATAAAAATAATACCACCCCAAAGAAACTCAAACCAACAACAATAAATAAAACAAACACGCCAAAAAAAACCCCACAACAACCAAAACCAAACAAAAGCAAAAAATCCCAAAACAAAACAAAAAAACAACCCAGAATGTGATTCTAAAATCGTGGTAAGCAAAAACCCTGGCCAATCCTTTACTAGAGTAGACCAATGGAGAAGGCATTAGAAAAAAAGAATTCACTGTTGAAATAGTAATAGTTCATAGTATGGTAAAAGGATAGAAAAAAATGAACTAATGTGAAGGTGATTCATTTGCTTTTAAATATTTATTTTTAGATTTTTAATATAATTGCTTCTAGTGTTTCTTTTTTTTCTTGCTGTCTGAAGATGTGAACTGTATGCCCTGCCCCACAGTATTCTTGTGAGGGGATTTCACATTCAGAGATTCTTATTAGCTCTTAGAAGAAAAAGTTTAAGTGTTAATGCCAGAGTTACACTGCTTGTTATTTACTTTGCAAACACTTTTTTCAGTAAAATAACCTCTCCCTCAGTTCCTTGAATTCTGACATGTGGATTTGTTTGTTTTTTTTCCGGGCAGCTAAAAAGGTAATAGGCTTGCTTTGGCAAGTCGTTTGGAAAAGGAGGACTGGAAAAATTCCCTGGAACTGCTGAAGAGTAAGTGTCTCTTTTACCTGCTCTTTTAGCTGCAGAAGTAAGTAGGATATGCAGATGGATTTGTATGAAACTTTTATCATACTGAGAAGCATATAAAAATGTACACACATGGAACTGTTCTGGAGCTGCAGTGCTCTAAAAGAAAAGGCCAAGACATCTGTCTGCTTGGATGTAATTATGGATCAGGTCATGAGCAGTGCTGAGGTTTACAGAGTAAATTATTGAAATCCAAAACAGAGAGGTACATGAAGTGACATCTGTTAAATTGATTTGGGTACCAAGTCCTTTTAAATATGCAATGTAGAAAGTCTCTAAAATTAGAGGGTGCAGTTTGGATGTGTGCACACAACTCTGCCCTTGGAAACGAGGAACTAATTGAATAAAGCCATGCCTATCAGCTGTATTTGCATGCTGCTAAAAATTCCACTCTGGTCTCTGCTCTAAATGACTGTCAGCTTTATTTCCAGCATGCTTGTCTGTTAATTCAAATGCTTTTTGAATCATGTCAGATTGAAATTCCTTTTTCAAAATGTGTTAACTGCTTTCTGTTTCTCCCCATGAGAAAATATCTCTGCAGCAGAAATAATTAATCTAACAGGGTTGATTTAGATGTGAGAAGCTAAACTAGACCACTGATGTATGAAGTCTGCACTTAGAAATGCTTGTATATCTTTGCAGGTGTATTAAGCACTGAAGTTGTTGTTTGAGAACAGTCACCCATTAAAAGTATTTAAACTCTGCACCTAATATACAACATCTATAACAACTTCATTACTTCAGCAAATGAGTTTTAAAATGAGTGTTTACTTAGAATTGAAATTATGAAAGCAGCTGAGGTAGAAGTTCATGGTACTAAGTTGGAGTTTTATTAGCTTAGGCATGAAGAACATGGGTTTTATATATTGTAGTGTCTTTTGGAAGGAGAAATGCCATAAGATCTCCCTGACTCTGGACAAGCTTCTTCTAAGCAGCTTTTTATATCATTTTACAATAACAAGTAGCAAGCCTGGGAAGCAAAGGAACAGTGTCATGCTTTAGTGGAGCAGGACTAGCTGGGAAGAGCAGGGAGTATTTTACTGTGAAGATGTAACTGGAATGCAGATTGGACTCTATCAACCCAAATACAGCCCGTATTGCTCAGCCAGTTGTTCAAAGACATGCTGAACAATAATAAATATAAATTAAAGGGGGTCGGACTAAGTCACTTAATGCATTGGTCTCGACCTTTTTTACAGAGTTGGTGGCACTGATTGGTGATGTCCTTGGAATACTGCAGGTACACTCATATGGCTTCTGAGCCAATTAGCTCACACATCTGTCTGTGCACATGTAGGATCTGAGCACGCTGCAGCCAGACATTTGCACCCTTGACCTGTCTGCAGCCCTGTTCTGTCTGCTGGAAAGCTGGGGTTGACAAAAAGTAACTGCTGTAATAGGTGTTCCCCATTTGCAGTAGGCATCAAGGAACCTGTTGGAAGCATTCTAGCTTTCTGTTTACTTTTTTTAAATTATTTTTTATTATATACCCCTGATTCAGTTAAACCATTTCTTCTATGTTTTTAAAGTAAATATTAATTCAGATTTTTAAATGTAAGATCTAAAAAATAACCAAGTCTCACATTTTATATTAGTTTGAAGCTTGGATTCTGAAGTGAGCAACTCAATTAATTATGAAATCACTTATAGAAAGTTGCACTGCAATTTAATGAATATTTCTCCTTTAAATCATTTCCCCATTGTTTTCCAAGAGTAATATTTATAGTGTAATCTAATATTAAACTTCTTTTTATTATTTTCTCTCTATTGATTTAATTAACTGAGGTAAAGAATACCTTTTCTTAAAATGCTGTAGAAAGAATTAGGTAAATTGCTACAGAAGCTAATGTGATGTTATAAAACTTAAAACTTTCTATTTTCTAAACTTCATGCCTTTTATTAGAAGGCTCTCTAGAGAGGAAAAAAAGACCATTCATTGTTTTCGAAAGTGGAACAGATGAGTCATTTTTTACTCTCTATTATTTAGGGGAAATCTATAAAATACTATTACTCCATTGCATCATCACTGTTGATTCAGAACAGCATTAATTCTACAATAATCTTACTTATTTTCATTACCTTTGGATGAAGCACTGAATGTGACATTCTCTACTGGATACTTACATCTGTGTGTGTATATGTATTTCTTGTCTGGTTACCTTTCCATGCATAAGAAATCTGCATATCACAATAAACACACAAAAGCCCTTTTTGTGTTTAGCACAAAGCTGTGCTAAGCACTACACAACAGTCAGCACTGCTAAAATCTCACATAAGTCTGTGTACAGACTCTGTTTTGTCTCGTGACATTAATAATCCCAGCGAGGTCAGTCCCTCACAAGTCAGAGTTTAAGAGAAAAAAACTAATATTCAAGTTTTAAAATCACAGCAAGCTGCATCTGGGTGTGTACGAGGTGACTTCATAACAACCCATATTTGCTCTGCTGCTTTAAGAGAGAGGTCAAACAAACACACAAAACATTTTACTTTCGTTTCTTCACTTTAGAATGGGGTTTGAGATGGAGCATTGTTGCCACTTTAGCTTTTGTTCCTTTTGATAACTATACTTCTTTTAAGTCTCAGGATGCTGAGGGTTTGCTAGTAGCCACATCAACAGCCCAAGCCCTTCCTAGCAATAATCTGATCTAGTATGGATGTTTATGTATTCTTGTCAATGAAATACCAATTTATTTTCATCAAAAGTGGCAGATAGTGAGAAAATACGAAACACTGAAATATGAGAGAACAGCTGTAAGTGAAAAGTTTAAATCCCACATTGATTGGCTCGTTAGAGATTAAATTATAGGTCCACAGTTCTGAATAATTGTTTCTCTAGATTGTTTTCATAGCAGATATTCCAGGTCTCATTAAAAAATCTGGAAGCTCTTACACTTTTAAATGTCTTTTTAATTGTTCTATTACTCATTATATTCTGCTTTAACTCTATTGAATGACTGCTTTCAGGAATGGGATATAACTTATTACATCTTCACAGAAAGTTTACATGGTTCATTTAGGTACCTTCCCATGACTTGGGAAGAGTATCCTGGGAAGATTGTAGTTGTAAGTACTGTCAAGTAAGGCTCAAACTGAGTTTGAGATAGAAGTTTTTGCTCAAAAACTGATCTTTCCTGTGAAATACTTTTCTTCTTAAAGTGAGAGTGTAATTTTTCTGTTTGTTCAGTCCTGACTAGAGTGCTCTTTTAATGATGCTGGATGAGAACCTTCACTGTTTTCAATTACAGAAACAAAACCAAGCTCCAGAAAACATTTCAGTTACAGTTTAAGACACCCTCGGGATGCAAATAATCCAGTTTGTTTGTTTTTTTTCTATTAAGCATACTGTGAATGATTTCTTGAAGGCCATCAACCCGCACTAGGAAGCCTAGTGACACATGTCATGCCTTTGATTTATGAACAATGTGAAAGTGATCTTGTGATGTTTCACTTGCCATTAAACTGTAATTAATGTGTTAATGAAAGACAAACAAGTTTTTAAACTGAATGATGCATTCCTGTTGTTTCCCGGTGTGTTTCAGTATGTAATGTTGTCTACGGAAGCTTACTTCTAGATCCTCCATTAAAACACCAGTGACCCCATCTGGAAATGTTCACTTTTAAGCTTAGTTTTAAGCAGACAATCCAATTAATGTGAATGAGCTTTTAATTAATAGGCCTAAAGTTAAGTAAGTCTTTTTTTGTTTGCACAATCAGAATGGAAGACGTGATCCTACTGATTAACCTTGACTCTCCTTCCCCTTCTGAGTATCTGCTGGTGTTATGAACATTAAATCTCAATTCATCTACCTGTTTATCTATTCCTGGCAATTTGCTCAAACAAGAATGAAAGCTAAAATTTTCACAAGAATGCAATAAAATTGTATCTACAAACTTTGTGACAACTCAGAGGGATTAGTGTACTTCACATATTTTGCTATTTAAACCTTAATGCAAACCAGTACATGAAAACTGAGTATATAAAACCTGAAGATATACTGAGGCCATTACTAAGGTTTTTCTAGTGTGTTTAACTTCAGTTCAAATTAAAAATCACTTACATTCATATTTCTAGAATAGTGGAGAGCTATTCATGGAAGAACACTGAATTGATTTCTATCTAGACAAAAATAATGGAAGAGTAACATAAAAGTTACAAAAGTCTACCTTGGTTAAAATGAAGGATAGGATCTCTTCCTCAGAAAAGCAGCCTAGGAAGAGCAACAAAGAAAATCTGAAATAAAAGCATGGAAATATGTTTTCTTGTTCTGAAAAGATGAGAGTGAAAATGACTTTGTGTTTCAGTATTAGCATGATTCATTTAAAAAAAAAATTACTTCTATCTACCCCTTCATGAGTGAATTTCATGAAATACTTTGTGTTCAAAGATACCAGTACATGCATCAGAATTGAAAGAGTAGAATCTTTTCTCTTGTTTTGGCGTCCTTTTGTGAGAAACTACTCTTTTGCTTCCACAAGAGAGAAAGTGGTTATAATATTTGTGGCTGTTTGAAAAACCAAATTATCAGTCTAAGCAACAACAAAGCAAATTGCTATCTTCTTCCAGTGGGTATTATTGACTTCCAGTGGTAGTTGGGCATAGTTATTTACCAAAGTACACTGTTACTTTTAAATATCTTTTACCTATTTTGCAAATGAAACAGAAGCTTTCTCAAGACAGGAAAAACTCATTCTTTGTATTCATTCTTGTCCCCTGAAGAAAGGAAGAAAATTCATGTACTTATACATTCAAATAAGCATGCATATAAGTATATTTACTTTCTCTTAGAAAAAAAAAAGCAGGATTAAAAGGTTCTCAGTCATACAGAGTACAGTTATTGAACTGAAATGTACTAATTGTCCCCATAAGGAGTTTTTAGTGATTGGTTTGGTTTTTTTCGTAACTTAGAACAATGGAAATGGGGAAGTAAATGAAAAATAATCAGTCAGCATTTAGTTAAAAGACCAGGGCAATTAGTGAGAAATGAAAGCTTGTAGAGATTTTATTGACATGGGTGCACACATACATATGTATATCTATGTGGAGGGTGTTTATGTGCATGTGTGAGCACACAGTCTTCAAAAATCAGTCACGTGTGAAAAATATTTTCTTGATCATCTTGTAGCTATATGATCTAGTGCTTAATTAGAAAAAATAACTGTAGAACTACAGAAATATCAGTAGCGAAGAACTGGATTAGATGCCTTTTGTTTAAAGTCATTGTTTTCCTGTTGATTTCAGTGGATTTGTAGGATTTTTTGCTTACAGATTATTTGGTCTTGGATCATGTTTATTCTGAATTTCTGAAAATATGGAATGGATTTACTGAATAAGTGATCACAGTTAGGAGTACTTCAAAGTATCTGAGCAGATACTAAAATTGTTTTGCTATTATGATAACAAAAAGGATAATTATGGTAATATGTATTAATTGAGAGGCTGCAATGCACTTCTGATGTATGACCATTTACATACATGCTTCTAAGAAAACATATAAAATACTGCAGTTATTTCCATGTCTTTCCAAAACAGTCTGAGAACTTTTTCATTGGACAAGTCTGAGTTTCACCTCAACTGACTACATTCCTTTCTGACTTCACAATACAGCAAGTTAGGAAATGTATGAAAATGATTTCTGGGGGTATTCTGGAAATGTTCAGTGTCTGTAGCATCTGCACTGGTGGAAGATACAGATGTTTCTTAGATAGTACAAATCATTTTATTCCCACGTTGATGTCTCATGCTAGAAAACGTAGTTATCTGGATTTGGGGAATCCTCACGAAAAAATCCATTCTGCTAGTGTAGCTTTTCCCCAGGGCAAAAAATACAAAGAAATGCTTAATGCTTCTGTTCATTTCTACTGCAGAATGACAATAAAAATACCTACTGCTCCAAACAAAGCTGTGTATTCTTTCAAAGTAAAAAAAACCCCGAACATGTAAAAATTGACTTGTAGAATTGCATTTACTCAAGCTGTTTACACAGCCTTCTGTAAATGATTTGGTATTTCCCTAATTATTAGAGATCTTTCTTGCCATGATAACAAATGTGGGTCCTCAAATATTTCTGTATTTACAACAGTAATTATCCCCAGAAAATTCCAACATTAAGCTACGCTCATTTTCTTTTTCTCTCATTTTTCATTTGTTACAGGCAGACAATTCCTGTTGATGTCTGCAAAAACACATGCACATTTCTCTGTATCCCCTTCATCCATAGGGCCAAAGCTGCCCTTGCAAGTTATCTGAGTGTTTTGTGGATCAATTCTGACTTGTGAATGCTTTGAATAATGAGTTTCTGTTATATTGTTTACATTTAAAAGATAACATAATTCACTATAGATACCTATGAGAAAACTGTGACTTTCCATTTGAAGAACTATGAATAACTCAGTCTAAAATGGAACTGAATACATTTATTGATGGCAGTGATAAATTGAGAAGCTTGATGGTTTAATACTATCTAAACTGTAAGAATGAGAAAATAAGACAGCAGGAAAAGATGATAAAAAAAAAAAGTTAATCAGTGTGTACATTTCAAGAGAGTACAGCAAAGCTAAACATGGAATGGAGGAGTGCAACCACAGACAGATATAGTTGGTACTGTGTAAAGAAATAGAAAAAAAACGGGGAAATGGTAAGAAACCAACATAGTGGCAACAATATGTGGTTGACAGTGATTATAGTATGCTTGATACAAAGAACGTCCCAGGAGAAACCAAAGACTTAAGGAGATCTCACTTAAAATGTGATGTGCAAAGACATGTTTTTAAATGCAGACTTCAAATTTAGTCTCAACATCCATGAATGTCTCCTCTTTACTTATGCCAGTTATTTCTATAGCTGCATTAAGAGAAATCTGGAACTACCAGTGACTGCTGAACAGAGCTCTTACTCACCTTTGTGTCATTTAAAATTATTCCTTTTCTTCACTGTTGGATTGCTTGGTGATAGTTTTACTTTTGAAAAGGATTGTCTTTTATTAGATTCTGTGAGACTTCCATGATTCCTTTTTTATTTGAACTGACAGATATGGATCCAAGGAATGACCTGATTCAGTGGTTGCAGGAGTTGATTCACTTCATACACCCCTGAAACAATGAGTAGGGATGAACTGAAACGGTGCCACTTAATTAGAGGTTTCATGAGATATATTTGTAATAAAAAAAGTAATCTAGACCTGCAGAAACTGCAAGAGAATCTCTGGAGGTGTGTGCTGCAGGGGACCTGAGAGGTAAAGGTTGTTATCTGTCACTCTTCAGGGCTTTCTCCATCATTCCAATGAGAAGAGCTGCCAGACCTCCCTCAGCAGCTCCAGGGAAGACATGCCCTGTCCCTCTGACTGCAAAAGCAACTGAGATACAAACATAGTGGAAAAACTGTGGTTATTCCTCTTTCAGGTTCTTGTCCCCTTCCAAATAAACAACTTGCTCATAATTACCTTTTCCTTATTTTTCATAGTTTTTCTTCACATGCACCCAAACTCAGTATTTCTGGTAGTGATTCCTAGGTAGTCTCAACTTTATACAGTAAACCAGAGATGGTTACCTGGATGTAACCTGCCAGACTTGACTCTGCCAGAAGAACTCCCATGTTCTTCTTCAGTGGTCTGTGAAATTCAGCTGCTTCTCACATAGGCTGCTGAGATGCAGCTGTTCTTCATGGCTCTCTGACTTCTTACATGGTTACCTGTGGCATCCAGCAAGTTCTATCACATCTGGTAGTTTTTGAGCTCCTGGTCAGTCAGCCTCACCTCAGGCCAGTGCACGCATCCTCCCTCCCATGAATTAAAATTCCAAATAGAAGTCAGATTTCTGTTTCTTTGAAAATAACAAGAAAAAACATCTGCACATTTATTTATTACTTTGCCAGTAACTTCCCCCAGAGACATGGTGGTATCTGTCAGAAACTGTCCACTGACTGACCTCTTCATGCCAATTGCTCAAAGCTTGAGTCCATAAAAAGCATTCTAAACACTGAAATATTTGTTCATAAATTCCATTTTTCGTTATTGCTGTAATTAAGGTTTTTTTTTAATATTTTATGGGTTTTTCTAGAATATTTTTAACTCCAAACCATATTAATATACATTAAAAAATAAAAGATATGCAAAATGCTCTCTTACTGAGGGAAGCAGTTGATGCTGAGTACCACAGAACTTTAAGGAAAAGCTTTTATTTGCTGAATTTATAATTCTGCAATTCACCTAGTGGGAATTTGTGTTTTGTTATTTAAATCCAGCACACAGAAAATGAGCTAAGTCAAAAGTGTGAGTCAAATATGCTAAGTTAAAAGTAAACCTTATAGAAGGGTTGTTTCAATGGGGACGAAAAAGGTTTGAAGTTATTTAGTTATGCCATTTAAATATTTTAAATCAAAATGACCTTTGCTTTGAAATCTAGATGATTTTAAATGTTTCAAACATTCTATTTAGATAAAATATTTTGTTCTTACTGAATAGAAATGGCTTATCTGCCTTGTCTGAGCATTATTTCTTTCATTATTTTAGTAATGTTGCTACATTAAAGATGGAACAAAGGTTCTGTTTATTTCTTCCTATCTTCTGAATGACATAAAAAAGATTATCTCAGAAACAGTGGTGACGATTAATGCTTTGAGTAAAAACAAAGAAGTAAATTGGTCAGTAACAATATTTTAAGGGGTTTTTTTTTAATATATTGAAATATATTACATTTTAGACATACTTTCTCAATGCTCTTTCAATACTGGCAAAGGAATGCTTTCAAAATTCAAGCATACATAATAATATCTATTTACAGGGATTGAGCATTTAATATTTTTCTCTACAACACTGAGATTAAAGTTTATATGAATAATAGCATATTTATCACCCTTCTGATCTAAGAAATATATATACTGTATATTACGTATTGCCAGAATTTCTGTAACAATAATAATATTCAATAATGTGCACAGTTTTAAGAAGTTTTGAGTATGTAGCAATCTATGAGAGGTAAGTGTCTCTAACTCTTTCTTAAGCAATGGACCTCCCTTTATTTTAGCAGTTATTTGAGATGCTATTGTACTGCTCAGAGGAGCTCTTGCTATTCGTTTTTGAGCATTCATTTGCTAGGACAAACAGGACCTGTGGATTATACACAAGTGGCTGTTCCAAGTTCTTCCTATTTAAGCTGGGAAATGGCTCATCAGAGTCTCATGCATTTCATAGATTCATAGATACTAGGGGTCGGAAAGGACCTAGAAGATCATCTAGTCCAACCCCCCTGCCTGAGCAGGATCGCCTAGACCAAGTCACACAGGAACAGATCCAGGCGGGTCTTAAGCGTCTCCAGAGATGGAGACTCCACAACCCCCCTGGGCAGCCTGTTCCAGA
>JANHGL010023361.1:0-14727 GCA_024611195.1 Ceyx melanurus | reverse complement strand
GCTAAAGAGCCCCAGCTCTCTCAGCTTCTCCTCATAAGGGAGATGCTCCACTCCCCTAATCATCTTGGTGGCCCTGTTCTGGACTCTCTCCAGTAAATCTCTTTCTGAACTGGGGTGTCCAAAACTGGGCACAGCACTCGAGGTGGGGTCTCACCAGTGCAGAGTAGAGAGTTCTGTGTTTGGGTGACCCAGCCTTTATATGGGAGGAATCACTGAAGAAATCATTGAAATCTTTATTTGATAGCAAGTTCTTTGGGAAAAGGCCCAGAAGAAAAGCTTCTGCTGCTCTAGCAATGTAAAGAGCTCTTTGTGCTTTCAGGCCTATTTGCATTATCCTTGACTAGCTCCATGGACTCTAGATTTTATCTAGATGGATTGTCTGTGGTTGAGAAGAGGAAGACCTGAGTCAGATCCAGGAATCATCTCTGCATTTCCCAGCAGGTAGTGCCTGACATGGCTGGATGTGCAATTCCAGTTATGGGAATGGTGGCTGGGTGTTAACCTCACTAATGTGGTTCTGACACTGTGGAAATTACATGGCTAGAGTTGCAAAAAAAAAAATTGCCTTCAGCCATTGATGGCAGCAGAGCATTTCTATTATCCTGAAGTTGCTTTATGCCTGCTTAACATACACTAAATAGTTTTGTACACCAACTGAGGACAGGCATTTTTTTATGTTTTATGTTTTTAATGTAATATTTTCACCGGTTGTTGTAGCATTAATTGCCTGTCTACATGCAGTGTTCTTTGAAAATTAAGTATTTTTTTCTGTTTGGTTTGCAAACTTTGCAGATCTCCTATTGTTCAAGGAAGAACCTATGTTTCTTTACTTACACTCCTATGTAACATGTATTGGCTTAACAGGGTGACAGATCCATTAGTTTAATCGTTTCCTCTACCCATTAATGAATATAACAATGCCTTCTAATAACCCCCTTCAGCATGTTTTTTAAAATCCATGAGTCTTTTCAATCTCTCCAGTGAACCACTGACTGAAGCCATTTATTGCTAAAGGCAGCAGCTCATCTTGCACGTTTTCTAATCAAAACATCAATTATATACACTTCTAAAACTCCTGTTATGACAGTAAGACTTGGATTCCACGTATTTTCAGCATAATAGTTCAGGTGAAGATCTGTGACCTGCTTGTTTGTATTCTGGCAATGAAAACGTCTTGCCTGATGGGAATTTCAGGGGCTTGATAGGGTTTTGTTGTGGGGCATTGGTGGTTTGTATGTAAAAATTGATTATTTTTGTGTATATAAAAGACTGGATACAACTTTTTTTTTTTCAGTCTTATTTTGGTTGTTGATTAAACCCAAGCCATTCATCTTTGAAAAGCATTTTAAAAAAAATAATTAAAGACCTTATCTTCATTTTCCTATCATGTTGGGCGTCAGCATGCCTAGAATCCTTGGGTCGTGTGTCATCAATCTCCTCTGCCATGTAATGTGCTGGATGATTTGCCTGCCTGCAATGGGACTCATTTCCACTCCTTGTGAATGGTGCCTCACTTGATGGGATCTGTTAAGAAGTCCTTTAAAGCTTGTGTTTAGTGATAAGCTACCAAAAGAGAGAACTTTGAATGTTAGTACACGTTGCTTTTTATTAATTCCAGGAACTCCTATTATAGCTGCTATTTTAAGAGCTAGGAACAAGTCAGTCCTAACAGTCTTGTTTATTAAAAAAAGCCAGGAACGACAAGCAGGTGCCAGCTCAGTAACTACCCAGGAGTTCTTTTGCCACAAGCAACATTCAACCCTTTTGAATGTTTCCTCTGACTGTTTATTTCCTGAGGCTGTTCCAGCTTCTCTCACTCTCCATTCATCCTCCCAGTGCTGTTAGGGACGGTTCCAGTGGGGTTTCCTCCTCTGGGGAAGCCCATCTAGATGTAACATAGTGCCTAATCTACTTGAACCTGGGTGTTGGCAGGAGGGAGTTCTGCCTGGAGCTGCTTACAGTGACTCAGCATTTCTGGTTTAATTGCAGGGGCTGCTGTGCTTTCTTTCTAGCTTTCTTCCTAACAAAATCTGCATTCTATTCATTTGCCTCCTTCTGTAAGGAATGTGGAGCCTCTTCTGTAAATAACCTCAAACCTTTTTATTCATACCATGTCTATTCCATTTTATCACCCCCAGCTAGCTGAAATGATGCAAGCTATTCAAGCCAGCAAGGTAAATTTTTCAGGCATGTTAAGAGCCTGGATTCTGAACTGCTTTAATACTGGAGATAAAAGTTAAGGAAAAATGAACTTTTATCTAGAACTTGACTCACACCAATGCTGGTTAATTGTTAAGACTGCAGACAGGATTTAAAAGGAAAGTTTTGAAGCCTATTCCATCTTGACAAAATAGAACTAAAGAAGAAAACTAGAAATGTCAATGTGTTACTGCTGGATGAAAAGTCATCTCTGGCCTTGGCTTCCTCCTTTTCAGTCTGAATATATTATTTACATAATATTTTTAAAAAGGAAGAGGTTGGACTAATCTGTGGTAGAAATAAAGAAGAGTCCATAGCTGGGCTGTGATGAAGGTTTAGGTACAAACTGTCCAATATCAAACCTATAATGCAAATAAGAATAAAATTACAAACTGTTGCAGTTAAGACACCGAAATCCAAATTAATTTAAAATTAACAACTAATTAAACAGTTATTAACCCAAAGGGATGTCTGTACTGTGTTTTTTTGCAATCTTCACAGAAAAAGAATAGTGTGTTGGTTTCTGCAACTTAGAAGCTACTGAAATTTTACAGAGTTGAGTCGGTAAAACAAGAAATACTAATTAATAGAAATCTATCAAAAAACCACGTGAGGTATATCACTTCAGGCAAAAGGAATATTTGGAAATAATATCTGCCATGAATGGAAGAAGAACCGGAGAGAGAAAAAGAGACAGTCTTGGATTTTTAAAGGAGCCTGGATTATGAGCATTTAGGAGGAAATTTCCTTTGATACCAACTGTTACTTGAAGTTTCTTACATTGTCTCAGTGGCAGTAGAAGGAAGGGAGCTTCCTAAGCAGGGATTGTTTGATAGGTGTTTGTTGGTCAGAACACTATTGAAAAATTCTGCACATTACTATCTGAATACTATTCTATTAGGAATTTCAAATAATTTAATGCTAACTCTGCAGATAAATGCTACTGCTACCTGGAAAACATCAAGTGCAGAGAGTAATTTATCAGTTGCTTTCCCAAATGAGGGATTTGTGGCTGGAGTTTGGTTTTTGCTGGTGTAGAATGTTTCCCTTAACAATATCCCAGGATACAGCTGCTGGGTTTGGTTTCTTTCTGGGCTTTATGTAGAGCTGTTCCTTCCCTTGAGGTGGAAGAGTTAAGGGAGGAGAAGAAACAAAAAGGAGAACATTTATTTTACATTTCCTGATTTTTATTTGGGCAATATCAGCAGGAGGGTTTCAGTCATCTAGGTAATGACTTTTACATAATGTGTTTCTTGTATTGTAAAGTGAATTTCAGAATATCACAGCTTTTCACACATCCTGCATCACAGTCTGTAATCATTACACTTATGCAGTTGTCCTTATACTATTATATTAATTTATATTGTATACATTATTTTTTTTTAATCAAATGTGTCATCATTTGACTTAATCTGTGCATTGTATGTGAAAATATGGAAATAAGAAGAACTTCTTTTTTTTTTTACCTTTGGGAAGGTAAAAAACACAGGAAAGAAATACCAGGTTTGCACTTCCCTGACAATTCCAGCATATAGATTCATATAACCATGTATTTCCTGTGGAATTTTGTTTCATTAGTTTTGCTTTCAGTGAATATTTTCTTTATGATAACTGCCTTTCTCTTGAACAGTATTAACTGGATTTCTTACATTAAGCAGAAATTGTAGTGCTGCTTTTTTTACACACATATGCTTGCAGATTTGAGACAAAAATAATCTCAGATATCTTCACATATTAGCTTACCCAGCTTCAGCTATTTCCACTTGGACTCTACAGTTTGCTTCTCTATCTTGACTTTTTTTACAGTTATTTTTCAGTGTCTTTATTGTATTTTGTTCTAAATTTTCTTCTGTTTTTATATTTTCTAATGTCTGTATTTTTGTCTGGTCTGGATCCCTTTTTATTCATTTTCTTACTCTTCCCCCCCCACACCTTTTTCTCCCCACAACAGAATTTCTGTTGATGTCTATGAAAGAACAGTCTTCATCTTTCATGGAGGCTTTATGTTGTGGTTATTTCTATTTATTTACTAAAAGGGAGTTTATGTAAAATATTTTCCTATGTGCAATAACAGTCAGGTCTAGATTGGCATAGGTGCTTCTTGGAGTTTGGTGATTAGAAGTGGTCTTTACCAAAAGGCTGTGTGTGTGAAGGGATAGCACAAGAAATAGTAAATACCCTTTGACACTGTACAACCATCCTATGGGCTTGTTGGCATAAAGAGGTGAAGAGAGAGATACCCAATGCTCTTTTCTCTCTGTTTCTTTAGGAAACTGATTGAGTTCCAGGATGATAACAATTAGCTTTCAGAATAGTAATGAATTGGAAGTTTAATATCTCCTGGAGTTATTTTACAAATCAAAGATAATTTCTTTATGATACTGAAGGAAAATTATCATCCAATTTCCCATTGCCAGATCTCTCAGTATAGAACTATAGCATCAAAACATATGTAGTTATTGAAGATAATATTAAACTATTTTAAGAGCATTTTATTTAATTACTTTTTCTCCTCCTTTTTAGTCTCATACATAGCAAAAACATAACTACAACAGAGGGACGAGACAACAACATGGAACAGAGTTTTTAAATGCTTGCCAAAGCAACTTTGACATTACTTCTGTCAGACTGACTAGCAGTGTTTGTTAGCAAGCACTGATGATTATATATTGTGTCTGTATCGTATAGGCTGAGAAAAAAATGGGTACCTCATTTTTTCATGTAAAGTCCCCCAGCTCAGCTCTACCAGCCTTGGGAAAAGGGGCTAGTGTTCTACTCTAGATGAACCATTACCCTTCATGTACCTAGAAATTCCACTTTTTTTTCTGTCAGTTACCAGAGGCTCATAGGAGTACTGCATAATCTATCAACCTTAGTAATCTATCAACCTCTTCTTCAGAAGGATAAAGCAAAAAAAAAAAAGCCATGCAGTTTTTCTTTCTGATACAAGCCCATTATTCTGCTCTCCATGTCAATGCACCATTATTTCTTCAGTGCTGACGGATCTAACATTAGCAATAGAGTAAGCACAGGCAATGTAGGAAACAAACAGTATTTTCCTGCCTGATTACTTCTGTCTAAATAATGATGCTGATTTTAAGATGGTCAGATTTTTATAATAGAAGAATTTGTTCTGACAGGGAGGAAGTCTAGAGGGCAGAGTGCAGAGGGAGAAAATACATGAGAAATGCAATTTATTACAAATTCCATAACTAATTGTCACTCCATCACTGTGGGACAGAAAAGGGTCCTCAAGGGATGAGACCAAAGATGTGTAAAGCTGTGGTGAATGTGCCTCTGCAAAACTGAATCATTCAGATGAGTATTTGTTATTTGAATATGTGAATATTAAACATGTTGTCAATTTGATCACGAGAGACAGGAGACACTGAAATTTGGAACAAGTCTCTGCTCCTGAGAATGCATCTCCTCAGGGTGGTGAAGCACATTTTGCATCACTGTGATCATGCTGGTTTCCTGGGAATTCATGATAGTGCCTTTGTGACACACCAAGCAGTAACTACTCTGCTGTAATGATTTCCAGCAATGCTGGTAGAACTTTCCCACCTCATCTAATTTAATTATTTATTTGAATTTTAACTCGTTCTGACAGTCTCTTGAGCTGCACAACTCATTTTTATGAGGGCTCCCAGAAGGCAGCAATAACACAAGTCTGCTCTGGAGTTACAGACATAATAACAAAAAACACGAACCAGGACACTTAATCTGGAGCTGAAGAGCATTGAGCAGTCAGCAGCTCACTATGTTAGCTTAAGGCAACAGGTTTTAAGGGATTTCAGAAAGGTTGGTCTTTTTTTTTTGTCACTCATTGCAAGAATGTCTGTTCGCTTTACTCTCTCTTCTGTGGTAACCATTACAAGCACTGTCCATCTGTACTTCCCCCTGTAGACAAATTACTGGCTTCATGGCAGGGCTGGGGTTGCTCTAGTGTGGAACATGGTTTTAGTGGATGTTTATGCTAGACATGGGGTGCTGAGGAAGTAGGAATGAGGATCTTTGTAGGCAGCATTAGATTTAAAAGATGTTTACCAGAGCAAAAACACTTCAAAGAATACTAAAAATCCTTCCTCTTTTAATTGTTGAATTTATTGCACTGGAAATGATTCTCCAAGGCTTCACATGCAGTTCAGGAGCTGTTAAAACCTGAACCTGTAAGCATGAGAATAACAGGAAGTAGATACCATTATTATTATTATTATTATTATTATTATTGAAAAATCTTTGTTCAGTGTAAAGACTTTTAAAACTGCAGATACTTCACAGTTAATCTCTAATCGAGTTAAATAACATAGTTTGGGCAAATTGTAAATGTTAGTTGATGTCAATATTAAGAAGACATTTTTGAGATTAAGCCCTTCATAGTTTGCTGCTTTTTTCTTTTGTTCAAAGTCATATATGAGCTACACTGTAAAATAACAGTTTACAGGCTCCACCTGGTTTGTTGTTTGTTTTCTATGGATGACATTTGAGAGGGGGAGAAACAAAGTTCTGTATAGTAAACCTTGATTTCTTGCTATCTTTCTGCACTCATATTTACTCTTCTGCAAGGCAAGAATTTTTCATCACCATCATCCTTGCAGTTTCTGTAAAGGAAGGTTCAGTAGTAATGATTTCAAATGCATTTACGTGCGCCATTCTGAGAAATCTAAATGCACTTTATATACCATTTTAACTTATTATGCACTGCTTATAGTCTTATGCACTGCTCCTAGGCATTTTCCAGCATGGAAACAAAGGGAAGAAAAATAATACTTGAATGGAAAGAACTGCAGCTTTATCATTTTGTGAGGTACTGCTTAATTTTAATATACATCTGAAGTACAACAATGACTAATCTATTTAAGTAGCTCATCTGTAAATATAGAAGTCTTTAGAAAGAAACTGCATCCCTCCAGGCAAAAACCTGATTGATAGCAAAAAGCAGGAAAGAATGCAGAAAGGCAAGGAAACCAAGGAAGAAGAGTATATAGTTACAACCCAGATTGTCTGGATTATGTCCTCAGTACAATTTAGGCATCATACAACATTTAGCTGTGAAAAAAAAAAATAAAAAATTCATTAAATCACATTTGTTCTTAAAGAAGGCAATAATAAATCATGTTGTATCAGTCTGTTCTGGGATGGAATGTGGGGGTTTTAGGAGACCAGAAGCTGGGTCTTTGTAGGGGGTGATGGGAGATTACACTGATATGGAAATAGCAGAGTAATACCAAATGTCAAATAATTTCTTTCCTCCCATCCCATGCAGAGTTTCTTTTCAAAATCCTGCTTAGCTGCAGAGGACTGGGATTCCTCCTTCACTTTATCACAAATCACTGCCCTCCTCTGAGCAATAGCAATTGAATATATGTGCTTCCTGAGTATTTCTAGTGTACAGTGGTGTATTCTTCCTTTATTCTGAAGAGAAACTGTACTGAGATAAATAGAGAAGAAATTGTGGTATTATTATGGAATTGGAAGATGCATGGGGAAAAAAAATCTGCAGCCGAAAGAGCTGAAGAGCTTCCTTCCACTACAGTGTTTTTCCATCTGATTCTTGCTTGGTTCTTCTTCATAGATTTTGAATTTGTTCTCTTGGGTTCCCCTGAAGCTTAGAAACAAAATTTCATTGTGTTTCTGTTTACATGTAGTGGCTTTATGATGCTCAACAAAAACAATATGGAAAGACAGTTCCATTTTTTGGAGATTGGTTGAATGTTTTGAGACTCCTGATTGAACAAATAATTGCCTTAGGGTAACTATTTCACTGAGGTTTAGGAGTTCTTTTATTTCTTGCAAGGTACTTTCCTTTAAGTGCTACATCAATTTCCATCCACACTGTTACATTTTACTATCAGAGTACCAAAGGTTGTATTTTCCATTTTGAAGCTGAGAAAATAGTGTCACTGGGAACTGAGATGCTTTTGTCAGATAATACCGAACATCTGAACACCAGTACCTGAACTTTCTGCCAGTAGGGAAGAATTTTGTGAGGTTCCAGTATGCTATTGGTCAGAAAATATGTAAAGCACTGGGTGTCAAAGTGCACATTTTGACTGGAAGCCCCTGAAAGTGTACTCCTGTATTGTCTCAGAGTCCTCAAAGCTCATTTAGAAGACTTTCTTTTGAAAACCATCAGAACTTTGGTATTTTTCACCATGTTGGATCTCTGTGTGGTGTACAGAAGCTCAAGAAGACGTGTGGAGTGAATTGTCAGTCTATCTAATGATGCTGTATCAATGATTTTACTGCCAGACCAGATGAGTGATTTGTATGTAAAGGCCAAGGGGTCTGTCCTGAATCATCCCATTTTTAATAATGTGATTTTTTTTCCATAGCTTGCTAATTCTTAAGGTGTTTTAATAAAAACTATCTGAAAAACACTTTTACAGAAAGGATTGAAAAGAAAAATTAGTTACAGTGAAAGTCTTTCAGAGACTGGTTAATGCAGCTGAGTGTAATCTAAGGTCAGAAAGTTGAAAATTGCTGGTTTTAGTGATTTGTAAGTGGCTTTCTTTTCTTTCCCTATTAGAAAATGGTCGGCTGTGGAACTCCTTTGTGAAGATCTCAGAAGAAATACCATTTTTTCCAGTCAGCTTTTCATAATGTAAATATAACTTGAGCTTTTCCAAATGGGCAGCTAAACCATGAACAAACAGAAAAACCCATTTTGGACTGTATTTCTGAACCAGGCTTCACCTTATCACTCGGGAACTTATTGAAGGATTACAGCTGAAAAGACAAGAGAAAGAAAACCTTGAACAAGAAGCTTACCCTACAATGAGAATTACAAGTACATCTTGTATCTGTCCAGTCCTGGTTTGTCTCTGTTTTGTGCAGAGGTGTTATGGAGCTGCTCATCATGGCTCCATCAAAGTGACTAGAAATCAGACCAAGCCCGTAGAAGGTGAAACAGAAGTGCATCATCGTCCCAAGCGTGGATGGGTGTGGAATCAGTTCTTTGTTTTAGAAGAACACATGGGACCAGATCCTCAGTATGTAGGAAAGGTAAGCTCTTGGTCTTTGTTTTGGGTTTCTTTCTGGTTTTCCTGGCAGGGGAGGGGTGTCATTGACAGAGGAAAAACAGGTACCTCCTTAGAGAGTACCTCCTTTGTTAAAGAAGGACACTTCTTGGGTTGCTGCACACATGCACAGGGACCTTGCCAGTTGTCTCTGTGTATTTTCTGTGTTCATTATAAAGAAAAAGAGAGAAAAGAAAATAAGATTAAGATACTAAAATATTATATAATAGTGTTTCTTATGATACTCTTACATCAAGTTCTACAAGTGCAAATGCAAGGGGCTTAGATATGTCACTGCTAAAGATTTTTCCAGACTATTTCAGAGTAAGATGCAGTTCTCCTTTAGGGAATATTATAAGTACAGTCCAGGCTCTATGGGGTATTAATTCTACTCTAAGCATAGGGTGGAAAAGGGGTCCTCCTGTGTGACTTTCTTAATAAAAACAGGCAGGTGATGTGTTCCAGTTCCTCAGAGGCTGTGAAAAACAAGCCCTGCATTTATGTTTTGACATATATAGTGAGCTTCAGGCATAAATTTCATGCTGATACAGTTGTTGGCTGGCTAGCTGAAGTTCAGTTTACCATGTAGAAACTTGTCTGTATAGCATGGGTCTAAATTTGCATTAAAGTAACAGAAAACTGTATATATAGCTTTACTGCAAGGTGTGTGACAAATGGAGCTTTCCTCCCCCTGAGTACTGCCTTCCATCATCATAATAGAATTTTATATTATGTAATCTTGATGAATCTTATTTTCCTTAATGAAAAGGGAGAAAGACATTGAATATGAGTGAAGGAAAATGGTTAATGGGAATGAGGGCATGGAAAAGGAGTAACTTCGTTTTAGTTTGCCTTTAAGAATCCTGAAACTTCTATTTTCGAGGATGAAAAATATCCAAGGAACCCACTAGCTTATGAAATCACAGATGTAGTAGCAACGGCTTTTTAATTTGAGCAGTATAACTAAACTAAAAATAGCAAGTGGAGCATCTGTATTTAAGATACTGTTAACACAAAAAAAACCAAAAAATAAATAGATTAATTATACCAACCTTAGGAAAATATCAAATATTTCAGCATACTGAAAATGTTTGAGAGTTGGTCAGGAAATGTAACCTCAGGAAGGACCTGGAAATTGAGATAAGGGGTTGCATTGAAAAAGAAGCTTTTAAAATAGGCAAAGGAAATATGCTTCCAGACCCATCTTAGCCTGATTAGCATTTTTATGACTGATTTTGTAACAGACCAAATATTTTACAAACAAGTTACTGATGTAAAGCTGTGCAGGAGAATCAAAACATTGTCTGGAAAGAGCTCGATAGCATCAGAAAGATGTGGGTGTGGAGGATACAGAGTAAACCTCAGGACCATGATGTGATAAGGTTCTTGCAGAACAATGTATTGAATTTCTGTTACATGCTACTGGTTTCTCAGGTGTAACTGACAGGAGAGGAGACAGATTTGGTCACCAGAAGGTTATTGCCTCTATTGCCATACCTTAAAGGTGGTATGATACCAAACTGCAAAAGCTGAGATATTTTAAAAAAAGGTAAATTGGGAATGAAGCCATTGTGAAAAATAATGTTAACCTATTTGCTGCTCTGGCAACTTTTGGCCCAGAGCACTGAATTTGTGAAGCTATATAGAGAAAATTGAATATTTTGGTTAAGAAGGTGGTGTAGAATAAAATGTTTGTCTAATTAGTCCCACAAATAATAGTGCAGAGTATTTATTATTCTAAAAATACAATTCAGAAGAAACCAGAAGGGATAGAAAAGAGCTATTTAAGATAATTCAAATTTTACTTGAAAAAAAAGTTAGGTTTTAGTGGCCATGAGTTCATTTAGAATGAAAATAAGAAAATGAGATTCTGAACTAATCTAAGAGGTAGAGTGGAAAAAAATCAGAAGGGGTTTCAAAGTAAAGCAAGCTTTATGAAAACATTTATAGACATGATTGCATGCAAGAAGTGAGGCTTGGATTCAGCGAGCTGAAGAATGGTCCCTTTATGTCCTATGATAGCATTATATATTTTCTTTCATCCTCTGACCACTCTATTAATACTACATTTACAGAGATCAATGAATAGCATTTCTTTTAATCCTTCGTGGTCAGAATGGGACTGCATGCCTTGTTTGAGAACATTTCTTCCTCTGTACTTAGCAATTTTTCTTCCCTTTTCCTCAAAGAATTCCCTGTGGCGTTCATCTTTTTCTACCCTTGAGTATTTCACATTAACATTCTTTACAGAAGCTTTGTGGGACTTACAAGCATCTGTACTCTGCTTTCCATTTGTTGTGATGGTTCTGATGACCTGACTTACTATAAAGATCAATCATACTACTTCAGGCAAATGTTTTTGATTCAGGAAAAAAAAAAAAAAAAGCCTTTCTGATGCTGAGAAAATATTAGTAATTAGCAAAATTTCAGTAGTGGTCACACGAGTCCTTCTTCACTTTGAAAAATAGGTGGTTTGCTGATGTTGTGCTCAGTTGCATACAGCTCATCAAAGTCTCGTTCTGTGTGCCTTTAATTTGCCAAGAGGCTTTCATGCAAAGGCTCTCTGTTCATGGAGGCAGAGCCCTTTCATTCCAGGCTTCTGTTCTATGGCAGCATGCTACCAACTCTGGCAGTTATTAATTCTGTAGACTGTTTCACTGGATAGAGTTTTGCCATTTGAGATCTGTCCTTTCACATTTTTCACACCCAATTTGGGAGGAACATCACAGAGAGCAGAGTCATTGTGTAGGATGCTGTTAGAATGATTACAGTCATTGTGATCAAATGCACACTGAGGACAAGAAGAGGGGAGGCCTGCAATGAAAACACTAATGTTTCTCATTCTTACCCTGAAATCACTGTCAAGAGGATGGATTAATTTACTGCCATCATCTGTTATACAGCAAGTGTTAGGACAACAAGTCATCATAATATTTTAGTATCAAGCATATTTCCATTCCCCAGTCATTATTTCTTTTGTCTAAAAATAAATGTCATTTAGATACTGGAAATCTGTATAAAATGAATCCCTATTAGCCATACTCTGAAGGTTTTTATAGGAGCATGGCAAAACACAGGTCCTGGAAGAATTCAGTTGTTGTAGAAATGATCCTTTTGTAGATGGCAGGTATTTCTGTGGTTCTGGGATTACTGACCTGGTTCCCTTGTGTTACTTTTGGGTTAAGTCTTCAATGTTTCAGGTTATGTTTTCCTAACCCACAATTCCAAATGTAGTTTTGTATTAAAAAAGGTACCTTTAAAGAATTTAAAACCACAGTGATATCTTTTTTTAAGATGATGAATTCTCAGGGTAGGGCTTCTTGAAAACTTTCCAGTGATCAATATTATCTAACAGTGTTAGGTCTGACAGACTACACATCTGTGGGTGCAATGTGTGTGTCTGCCTGCAGGGAGAAACTCTGGAAACTTGGTTAAGTGGGAACAAATATCCCTGTCTAAAATCATCCCTGGCTGATGATTCATCTGCCTGAGACTTCCTGTCTTTTGCATCTCTCTGTTGAAAACGATTCTAATAAAAACCGAGTGTGAGCACTGAAAGGGACAGGGCTACTGAATGCACCATGGCCTGGTGAGGAGTCAGGGACTGGCTGGACCAGCTCAGAGGAATGGAGAGGAATGAATGTCCTGACAAAATCTAGAAACACTTGTGCTGTTGGGCTGCAAACTTTACCAGTTCTCAGCTGCCATTGCTGATAAAGTTTGCATTTCTCTTGCATTTTCTGCATGCTTCCAGGTTAGGTAATTCACATGTCACAATACAGAAAACAAATAAGTAAAGAATTTTAGGGAGGAAGAAAACAAGTCCATGTTCCAGTCTATAACATTCTTTGTTTTGAACCTTTACGCCTCTTTCTCTCCAGAAGTTATGCTCCTGATATTTCTGAGAAGTGAGGTGCACTGGCAGCAGATCATGCTGCACATTCTCTGTCCTTTTAACTTTTTAGAGAGCAGTAAATGTGTAGTGGTAAAGGGAAGATCAGTGTTGATTCAAGGCTGTGTCATGATACCGGAGGGAATAGCAGAGGAATATAATGAACAAAACTCACACTGGACTGTGGACTTTCTGTATCTCTGAAATACTGAATGTAATACCCCTTAATCCACTCCAAATGTCCTCTGAAGGGTAAACAGAAATGGCTTTTCAGGTACTCAACTCTGATGGTTTTCACCATCATTTTTTCTTTACAAATCTGGGGGATAAGGGGAGTGACACTTTAGTTGGTTCTTACATTTTTGCCTATAATTCAAAAACACTTGTTGGTGAGGGAAATAAGGAAGTATGGAACAGTTGGAAACTAGTGTGAATATAGGAAAGGGAATAGGAAAGTGACAGCTTTTAAAATGTCCTGAAATTATTGTACTGAAAGATAGATTAGGAAAGAAATACTAGGTGTTACGTTGGATTTTCAGATAGTAATTGTATTAATTTGGTATTTTACTCTTAAAGCCTGAAATCCACAGAATCACAGAATGTTAGGGATTGGAGGGGACCTAGAAGATCATCTAGTCCAACCCCCTTGTCAGAGCAGGATCACCTAGACCAAGTGGCCCAGGAACAGATCCAGGCGGGTCTTAAGTGTCTCCAGAGAAGGAGACTCCACAACCTCCCTGGGCAGCCTGTTCCAGAGCTCTGTCAATCTCACTTGGAGAAAGGTGGGTTTTTTTTATTACAGAAACAATTTCTCCATTGTTTCTGATCATAACACACAGATGATGAAACTAAA
The DNA here is from genome assembly GCA_024611195.1 of Ceyx melanurus. NCBI lineage: Eukaryota > Metazoa > Chordata > Aves > Coraciiformes > Alcedinidae > Ceyx > Ceyx melanurus. The sequence continues at coordinate 761 of JANHGL010023361.1, read as the reverse complement.
TCTCAGTGGTGAATTTTCATATCAACCACCTTTGTAAATATTTAATTTCTAAGATATATGGTTGGTTTTTTGGTTGCTGTTTGGTATTGCTGTGGGTTTTTATGTTTGTTTGTTTTTTGATTTTTTAATTTGTTTTTCTCTAATTGTAGTGTAGAAAATATTAGCCTGTAAAACCATGAAAGCCCTTCCTCAGATTTATTCCTTTTTTTTTTTTTCCTGCTTACTGGGATTTGCTTTGGTTGGCTCATGACAAACAGTTTTCATTTAAAGAGTTATTCCCAAAAGTTTTATCAAACAATATATTCTAATAACAGTGAAAAAAGAACAAAACACCTTTGTTTATAAGAAAAGTGCAGAGGTGTATCTGCACTCAGATTATGCTCAATGATTTACAGCCAAGAAGAGAGGTAAACATGAGCAGAGGTAAATCTGTGTATGGAGTTAGAACAGAATAGCTTCAGATTCATCTTTGTATTACAGAATCACAGAATGTTAGGAGTTGGGTCCATTTGCTAGAGTCTGTCCCCTCCAGAACTTGGATGAGGTTTCCTGTACAAAGCTGTTCAGACAGGAGACGAGACAGTTGCAGAGATGACTTTCAGCAGAAAGGGATTAGAGGATTTGGGGAATAAGCTCAACAGAAGAGTTTGTTCTAAGTCTAAATCAACAGTAGTAGCTGTCATATATGTTGAAGATAAAATAGATTATAAATATATAAATATATATTATTATATAATAAAAATATATAAGTATTAAAGTAT
>JANHGL010023359.1:40236-50763 GCA_024611195.1 Ceyx melanurus | reverse complement strand
CTGACTGGGGGAGGGGATTAGCCGTCGGGGTCTGTTGCATACATATATAGTTGATTCAAAGCACTGATTATACATTTGTTGTTGCCTAGCTTGTTTTTTTGTTGTTTATACATATATATTGTTCTAATAAATTTCTTGCCTCCTTATAAGTCCCGGGTCTCACATCTAAAATAAGACAATACTTGTCTAAACTAAGACACCCCCACACCACAACAAAAAGCTATAGCAATGCAAATACAAGGTTGTGACCTGTATTTTCAGAAAGAAGCCCCCCTTAGAAGCTAGTCATGCTTCCTCCATTGTTGTCTCATTTTTAATACTTCTGCCTTTCCAGTCTTGCTGTGCCCCAGGCCATTCACCAACTATCCCTCTTATCCACCTATTTTCAAACAGGACTCTGGGGAGAACAGTCACTCCTCAGGTAAGTAGTGGCTTTTCTTTACAAGCTGTCATGGCCCTCATGAACCCCTTGGAGAGTGATATTTTCTCTTCTGCTAGCTCTGTGATTTCCTTCTCCCAGAAGCAACAAGGAAAGTCACATCTCTGACTGCCATGCTACATCACCAAGGGGGCTTTTCTGTCACCTGGCTCTATCTCAGCTGCACGTCTACTCATAATCATTGACTATACTCCATGAAACCTCTTGCCTCTCTTCTTTCTATTGACAAAATTTTTAGTACCTTTCTACTGCTAAGAGCTCTTCTCTTGCATCTTCACTACATCCTTTCATCACACTCTCCATTTCCAATAACTTCCTTCCTCCCTTTCTTTTGCCTTCAGAATCTCCCTCCATATCACTCTCATGTTCCTATCCCCAAGCTCTCCATTCCCTTTCACTCCTGCTGTTGGCTGCCCTTTCATGAGTCGTTCTAGAAAAGTACCATGGGAAGTCAGTTCACTCAGTTTCACTGTTAGCTGAAAAAGACCCACAGAGCCAGGTTAGCACATCATTTGCAGGCAATATGTTAAGGAATGTAAATTCTACTGCCTGGCAGAGAGCACCATCCTTCCTTTTATTTCATGCCATGCTCAGTGGAATGCCAGTGCTTTGGAAGAGGAATGGAGCCCCATTAGAGAAGTTTAGTAGTGTGGCTTGTAGCCATTGATACACACATCTAACATTAACAGAGATTTTCCCATGGACATGAAGAGCTAGCATTGTCTATTAATATAGATGCATGGGAACCCCATTTTGATGTTTTTCTTCTTGTTTGTATTTATTAGCTGTAGAATGAATCCTCAACAGGTTTAATATCTGCCATCATCAATCCTCTAATGATTTCAGATGGGTAAAATATAGTCTACTTGACAGTTTGTATGGCTTTGATTACTAAAACACAAGATATTTTGATCAGCAATACTGCATCCTATTCAAGCATCATTCTGCTGAGCAATTTCTTTAGTTACCAGTAAGAAAGATGGGGGAAGTATGGGTGAAGTAATGGGAAATATGATAATCAGTAACATAATCACATGTTTCTTCAGTTTTAATAAAGTGACTTGACATTGAGATTAGGATGCTCTTTCCCTCCTCAGAGAATCACAAGCACTAACATTCACTCTGCAACACCATGCTTAGAAATTTTGAGCCACCTAACCTACAGTATATTGTTCTTCACAAAGGATATAAACTTTGCAATTATTTCAACTGTCAGAACAGATGGAAAGGAACTTGCATCTCCCATTCACATTTCATTAAGAGTATACAAATACAGCTTGTTTTCTCTCAATGCTTTGCTGTGTAGCTTCTGCAGAAAGCATTTGACAACTGAACAAAGTCTTCATCTTCATATCTTAAGACAATGGCAACAGAATTATGACAGGTTCCTTCATCTACCATTTCTTTTGCTGTGCCAAAAGTCTTAGTCTTTTTCAGCAGGGTATCTTTTTACTTTTTTCTTGAGATAAATACAAATGAACAGATGCAAAATGAACAGAACATGGAGAGCCACCTCAACAAAGGGAAAAGCTTCAGACAAGGTCACTTTGAATCTGAGTTCGAAAAAGAAAATAAATCCTATACATTAATTTCACAATACATTTGAAACAGAGGCTTTCTGGCCTGCATGCATTTCAAATAGTTGTTAAAACTCTTCTCTTTTCAGACAAAAGCAGTGCTATTTAGCTTGATGTTTCTTAGGAACTTTACAAATGTCACAAGATCCCCATTTTTTTGTTTGTTTTCATTATGATCTGTATCACTTAAGAATGATGTCATGAATCCTGATCTTTGGCAGTCTAAATGCAACAGAGGCATCATACAAACTATGCACAAAGAGCCTTTTTCTGTAGCTTAGTCAATATCATAACATGGGAGTTCCTTCTCTCAGATAATCTGACTTTATCAATAGAATTTCAGGAAGCATTTTAGAGACTATGGGATGAATCCTCAAATTGCTCAAGCCTTGATTTGTCTTCCCTGCTTAGTGAAGCTCCTCTCCAAAAGGAGCTCTAGGGAATGCTTTCTAGGAATTGCTACCTTGGTCAAGTAGATCAAGTCACTCGACCCCCAGTATTGCAGCTGCAGCCCAGGGTGAGCTTCAGCTCTTCCAGAGAACGCAGGGCTAACTCAGCCATGCTGCTCGCACCAAGGAAAAGATTTATTTCCCTAATAGCTGACAATCTCAGGGGCAATAATTGTGCTGCTGAGCTTACATTCTGTTGTTAAATTGTGTACTGGCTTAATTAAGACGACATACTTTCTCTTAGTTCTTCAAGTTTCACTGTAAGTAAAAGCCAGAATAAAATAACAACCCTTGCCAAGGTAGTGGCAGTTTCATGAAGAATGGGCTGTTTTGCTGTGCTATGCTGAATACAGTTTCATTCTATGGTCTCACTGGGTAGCTGCACAATTCTGTATGACTCAGTGGAGAAGGACAGCAGAACAATAAAAATATCTTCTATTACATGTTAAGAAGCCATGAATCACATAAAAATAGAGCTACAGGAATAAGTAACAAAATAAATATTTACAAGGAGAATCTCTGCTTTTCCTGTTATGACTGATCACAATTTCTTCAGTAATGTTCCTTTCAAAGTGATTTATTGTGGAGCAACAACAGAAAGTATTACTCATACTTCCTTTTTAAGAACAGTTTGCAAATAATTTTCTTTTGCACTAGGTCATACTCAGCTTCTCTGACCCTCCATCAGAACAAACACTGAATTGTAAGTATTTAAGGTAAAGTTCTTTATACTATAAATAGAAAAAAAAGTTATCTTTTTTACATATTGAAGCATATATGATGAAAGGAGTGATATGTGAGGACAATCATTACAACAGTCATGTAGTAGGAAAAGAAAAGAGTCTAAAGGCTGAGGAAAAAATCAACTCTCAAATCTATAACTCATAATAGTGAAGACTATACAGAAAGTACTGATCATCCCATTGATATCAGGAAAAAAATAGTATAGAATTGACCTAGTGTGAGTTGTTGATACAGCAAATAAGGAAATGTATCTCCCCACCGCTTGTTTCTTAGTCACCCCTTGTGGCATTCAAATTAAATGTGGAAAAAAAAACAACCAAATCTTTCTTTTTAGGCAGACAGAGAACTTTCATCATGATAATGTGGCATCATGAAGTGGTCACTTACAGGAAAACTCAGAATCATACTGAAGCTTATCCTGCAAGCTGAGTTCAGCCACAAACAAAACTTCTGATTTTAGACTCAGGATTGAGTTTCAACATCTACTAAGGACTGTTTGTCTCAGAAAGTTTTAAAAGAGAATAAGAGCTTGTATGATAAAAATAATTTAGAAAAATAAAATAGTTTGATGTGCAGGGACATTCTTCTCTAACTGTGCAAAAAACCTTTCCCTAAATTGTATGGCAAAAAAATTACTAAGCTTCAATAAAAACCTAGCAAATATGAAGAGACGTTAAAAATCTGCCAATATCTTTCAAAACACATTAAGCCATGTTGGTGAAGAATCAATAATTGTTATTTCTCTTGCTTTCAGTTTATGGATGTTTAAAGATTCTGTCACAATGATGACACCCTAAAGCAGAAACTTTCAATAAATAAAATGTATTTCCCTAGCAGGGTTAGAACTCTCTTGGCACTTAAACATGTTAGAAACTATTTATCATTTCTAAGAATTCCTTTTGCTATTGAGTAATTGCCACTTTATGATATTATTCCCCTGAAGTACCATCAGGAAAATCTGGAGGAGAAAAGGGGAGGGCTGATAACAGAGGCCTCGATAGTTGTTCTTTCTTACATCTTTCAGTGTCTGGGACTGAAAACCCAGATGACTTAAAAAGTGGTTATAAGCAAATCACCCTTGCTGCCACAGAAGGATAAGCAGGAAGGCACAGAACACCAGCCCAGGAGAAGACCAGGGGAATACCAAGGATGGTGGTTGTCCTTTGTTTCAAGACAAATTCCTGCACAGGGTGCAACTCCCTTTCCACTTTAGAAGACTGAATGAAATATACAATTATTGTTTCTGTGACTGTGTATCCATTGTGTTTGGCATTATGGAGAAAAAAAAAAACTGGCCAGAGCTCCACAGAACATACTGGTGTCCAGTAACCAAGTAATATCCTTGCTTGTATGAAAGGCAAGGGAATGGGAAGAGACCATAAACAGTATGTTGAGAGGAAAAAGAAACCAAGAAAACACACCCAAAAAACCAATGTAGCTTATATTCTAAAACTACTGAGTTCTGATCAAGGAAACAGAAGTATTTGCCAGCATTTGCTATCCCCTTAACATGGAAGACATCTGCTCTGCATATGTGACAATGGCAGGCAAGCATCACTATTTAACAATTTCAGATCTCTCCATCCATCATTTCATTCATCTGTCTACCTGTGTTATCATTATCACTCTACCTTGCTCACACACTGTAGCTCCACTAATGCAAAGAGTTTATCGTTTACCAAGTTTCAGCCCAAAAATACATTAGTGGAGATGAAGAAAATAACATTTCCATACAGAAACAATAAGCTTTTACCTATAATGACCATGGAGGAAAATTCACTTTGACAAGCTACTGCTTGAACTCGATGAGCATCTTAAAGCATCGTGTAATCAAGCCTACAGAGCACTGTCTGGTTATTAACATGCTTCTGAAGGATAGTTTGTTGTTATTTTATTTCAAAGACTTATTTCAGGACAGATTTGTCTTGTCATGCTGATGGCAATGAAGACTATCAGGATATGCCCATTACAGTTCTTTGAAGTCTACTCAGGAGATCCTTCAGAAATTTGTTCAGCATTTCAAAGCAGCATTTTTAAAAATTTCATCACAAAGCAAAATCTTGCTGCTTCTCCAACCCTGCCCCCAGCATGCATTCCTGTATTAGGGGGATGGTAGATTTGAGCCAAAACTGACAGTACCATTCACAAAATCTCTACATCGTGACAAGCCATTACCTGCAGCAAAGACTAGCAATAAATAGCACAGCTAAATAATAAACGTGTATAACTTTTAACCAGTTTCCCCTTTTTCTTACTAGGTGCCATCCTATACTTGCTCAACTCCCCTCTAATTATGGTGGCACTAAAAAGGGGCAAATCCACTGCATCTTGTCTCCCCACAAGATAGGCATCTTCCTCAAGGCACTAGATTCCCAAGCAACTGAGACTGATCTGAGTTCACAGTGGCTGTGAAAGATGGGCTGAGGAGTCCAGACCAAGAGAGCTACTGACTCTTAAGTCCTTGCATTGCAACAAGGATTTTCTCTCACTACAACTTCAGAAAATAGTTGCTCTTTACACATCTGAGAAGAGATCCTGTCTTCACAACCAGACACAAGCTTTAATTTTGTTTCCTGATGCCTCAGTCTGACATGCCTGAAAGGAAGAATTGCATTAGATCACGTTCTTTGATTCAGACTCAATTTCATTTCCACTGGAATGCCAATAAAGTGCTACTTTCAAACATTTCATTAGAAGAGCTAACATCCAAAGTTTATAGCTCCTGTCTATGTAGAACATTTTGGGATGCCATTTATCTGAAAGACAATCTACAGAGAGGGTTAAGTTCTTTTCTATTTCATGTTTTCCAAGAAGGAAATGTCATTCCAGAGGCAGGTTTGCTTTGGAGGTTAATGATATATTCCTGCTGCAGATTTAAAAACAGCAATATTTAAGATTACAGCAGCAGAGACAAGCACAGCTAGGATGAAGGGTCTGTCAGTGTTTTATGATAAAACATTATCTGCACAGGTTACAGCATGGTCTGGGCAAGGCACTGTGGTGTGAAACAGGACAAGTCAGAGCTAGGAGAAAAAAATTGACAGATATTAAAGAAGTAACCCAATCTGAGTATCTTTCAAAGAACAAGTACTATACCAAAAGCTCTGCTTTAAATTTGTTTTGCTGCTTTACTTGAGAAAGATACTCTAATTTTGCATGGAGTTTAAGCACAAAAATGATCTAGTTTCTCACTACATGATTAAATTGGATGTCCAGCCACAATCACAATTTTTAGAAGAGCCTCATTTGATCACATTAAAAGAAAAAAAAAATAATCCAGGTGTGAGCTTCTCATCTAGTCTGAACTGAAAGCCTGAACTCTGATTACTTTGTAAGGATGACTAAGGAGGGGATAAGTCTTTAACCCCAGGAGAAGCAAAAAAAATCCTTAGCTGGAGAGGGAATGGAGATGTACCTGGAGCTGAGACAGAAATCAAATCCTCTGAATTTCCCTTGACTTTGAAAAGCCCACTTCTGGAAATAAATTTATGTCTTGGCTCCAGAGGATATTAGGTCAAAGTTGAAACTACACAGCTACTTTTTTTTTAGTTTGGACACAAATATTCAGAAATAAAATAAACCAAAGCTTCCGAATACTTCGGCTGTTAAAAAATAACTGCTCCCTGGAAGCTTAAAACCTTCCTCCTTCACACATTGCAGGAGTGAGAACTAACAATCTGATGTTTCAGCAAGCTGACCACTTTGATTTTTATTGTACATTCCTCCCTCCCTAAAAAAAAAAAAAAAAATAATAAAAAAATCCATTAAAATGTCTTCTAGGGTGTAAAAAGAAATCCACCTATTTTCTCTCAAAAGCAAAAGATTCACTTCATTCCACTGTGCAGAGAGGAGAAAAGTTCAGAAAACTCCACTCCCGTGGGTCAAATGTCAGCTCTCTTTGGATTTTCTTCTCTTGCTTTAAGTTCTCCAAACAGTGATCAATATTTGCTGTAAAACCTAGTCCAGAGCAGGTGCGTTGAGGATGGAGTTTCATTAATTAAATCCCTCTGTGTCCCTTTCTGCTTATTTGTTCAGATCAAATCTTTGAGGCTAGCTGAGCCTTGTGTTTTGTGTGTTTGTTTTAAGGATCACGTAACTTTGTGCACAGAAATAGGAATGACATTCCTAATTAGCACAGCAAGTAATCACATTAAGTTAGAACATGCCTGTTACTCATCTGTTTACAGCTGATCTTTGCTAACCCAGTTCGAACAGTGGCATAAATGATCAGGAAACTCTTCAAGGTTCAGAGGGGGAAAAGCTTGGGACAGTGCACTTGATCAATGTCACCATGAGTGTCAAGAGATAGTCATTATTGCCCTGTAGATTTATTGCTTAGGTCACAGCAAATTACTCTCTTCTCAAGCTTTTTCCTGGCTATGTTTTTAATCTGTACTCTTCTCATTCTACTGCCCCTCTGCTATTTTGCAGATTGATTGTGGACTCACAAAGGGGACAAGGGAGTCTCTTTGGTCAATGGAAAGCCTGAAATTTTGACAAAGCATCTACCAGAAATCAGGAGAAAGGAATCTTCCATCCCATGAAATTATTCTGCATTCTCCATGGGAACACAAACTCACCTAAAGATAAAGGGAAGAGTCATTTGTTTTGCTTGCACTGGTTCAGTGGCACAGATGTGATTATTTTCAGGTGATAAAGCCTTTCTCTGACACAGCAATTTAAAAAAAAAAAAATTTTACTTACATAAGCACAGTACCACATTGCCCAGAAAAAGCATCCAGTAAAGTGCAAGACAAAAAGATTTTTAAAAGCATTTGTACCAAAACACAACTAAAACATACACTTCCAAGGCATATCTTCAAGTAGTTCACAGGAAAAGATTGCACACTGTTACTGCATTAAAAAGCAGTCATCTCTTCACTAAAGCCTACTGCTACTTCTGCACTGCAAAGTCCAAGCTCAAGGAAAAACTCGTTTTCAGGTTTAAAGAAACAACCCTCTCACTATCTCTCTTTACTTTTAGAAATAAATATACATGTAGATATTCATGGAAAGAATAATTCTGGGGAGTATTACAATAGTAAGAGAAAGTGATCTTTTCATAACAAAGACATGCTTTGACAAACCTTAAGGGAACAGAATACATAAAACACGTGCTGAATTGAAGTTTTGATATTATTCATTTTGTGAATATTCTACAGTTATTCAAATGAATAAAGCCTATGGCTTTTCCCCATCAAGACCTGGAAATATTCATACAGTCCCGCCTATAAATGTCCAACTTAACCTACAACACAACTGTTGACATGTTCCAGCTTCTCTGCTCGAGATGAGATTGTACAAAACCTCTACTGAATTTGGTGGGAGAGACAAAGGCTTATTAGGGGGGAAAAAAAAAAAAGATAAAGAAAAAAGGTGAAGAAAAAAAAAGATGAAAAATTGAAGTGTCAGCTTAAGGAATAGATTAAAGGACAGCAAAGAAGTGCTTAAAGGCAGACAGCCTGTGCTCTGAAACACAGGCCGTAACATCACCAGTCAGGCTTTTAAACACCATGGGGTCTAGAATAGTGGACCTGTATTTCTGACACTGCCAGTGATGTGCTCTAAATATACCACCAGAAGTTTTTCACCTTGTAGGAAAGTCTTCACACAGGCAGACAATGCCAAATGTAAAGAAACTGCTTAAGAATATCAAACCCTGTAACTGCCATCATGAGAACAACAAACGTAGCCCATATTTCAGAAAGTTTTTGTACCAAGTTATGATCAACATCAAGTTCTTCCAGATGTTTTGCTTTGTTTCTTTCCAAAGTTTTGAGGTTTACAACTTGTTTCCAATGCAGTTTATGAAGATACTGTAAACAGAAGAACTCTACAACACAACCTTTCAGAATCACTACATCTTTTCTCCAAAGAGCAACTTGTATGTACAAAACGTGAAATTTTATGTACTCATTCAAGTCAAGCAGTAACAGAAAGCCAAGCATAGACAATGGGAGACAATAAACTCAGATTGTACAGGCAAGACAAAAGCTCCATTATCTCTCAATTACCTCTGTAGGCTTATAATATAGAAGTATATTTTATAAATACATTACTCACACTGCAAGTAGGAGGAATTTAATCTTCATTATACAGTCAAAATATTAATATCACCCACCTGCGCCTTTCTTAGGGTGCTACCTCTCCCATCAGTATAACCAGACAGTGGTACTGAACACCAGAGCTCTGCCCTGTTCTCCAAGCCCTCCTCTGCATGCCCATCTGCCTCACCTCTGACTTCAGAGCAGCCTGTGCAGTGGGATCAGGGAAGGGCACCAGGTGGTATGCTATGGATATCATGGTTTCCCACACAGGTATGTCACAGGAAAGGGATCAAACACAGTCGATAATACAAAGGGTGTGCAAGGCAAAAGAAACTAAGTAATTGCAGAAAAGAATCTAATTACGTATTAGAAAAAATATTGGGAAAAAATATGCTGATCTCAGGAATTCTGTACTGTTACATTAAAACTAGTGTGTCAAGTTTGCTTTATCATGTAGAAGGGAGGTTTTACAAACAAGCAGTGGAATTAGATTCATTCACAAAATGACAATATTTCATCTGCTCAGAAGCTGTGGTGTGCCATACTTGTAATTTACTGGTGACTTGCTGTGACTCTTCATTCAGACTGAATTAATATACAAACTGCTTAACTTTTGGGGAGAATTTGGCAGAGGTTTATAACTCACTGAAGTAAAATCCAATGCAAAATCAGAAGTAGTAGATTGATTTAAAATGTGAATAAAGTGTAAATTATCATGAAACAAATCTAAGCCTAGAAGCTTTAATAGCATCCTGCTGATGTTGAGGAATAAACATGTAATGTATAATATTATGCATTATATTAATATAATATTATGCATTTATAGGTGGGTTGACTGTGTTACTAAATGCAAAATGCTAATTTTCAGGCACACGTGTTGACAATCACCAAACTACACAAAAGCACAGTAGGAATTCTGCTATTCTAATATATGTTAAAATATGATGGAGCTATTTGAATTGCATAGGAGACTGGTGAGTAATAAAATGGACTTGCAACTAGATTGTATAATGAAGTCCATGGAGGGTAGATATGCAGAAAACTATATTAACATTTTTAAAAATAAATACATAATTAGGGAACAAGACCTTAATTCGAGCAATAGCTTTCAGACTTTAAAATATATCTTATTATATAAAATGAGAGTCAACTTTTCTAAAGAGCTTCAATAGAAAGTTGAAAAAGACATCTCTGATAAGGAGAAAGTTTACTTTTTAACAGTGTGGTTTTAGATATAAAATAATAATGAAATAATAATGGTCTGCTTGGAC
>JANHGL010023359.1:13865-35907 GCA_024611195.1 Ceyx melanurus | reverse complement strand
TAGCAAAGAGAAGTTGCACAGTGTTTCATGAGATTTTTCCCTCAAATAGATGCAAAGACAAGGACAAAAAGTACACTTGATAGCAGGGAGGTATCGTTAAAATGAAGCTGAAAAAAGAGTTAGGATAACACCTAAATTTAAGTTACTTATGGGTATCCTCTTCTCGTTCAACCAGATAACTGCCAATCAGGTCTCCTGCATCACCAAGAAAGGTGGAGATGGTGGGGCAGCAACCACAGAAGGTCATTCTCAGCTAATGTGCCAAAAAAAAATAATAAAACAGTAGCCCCAAATAAACTGAGACGAAGCCATTAACCCCACTAAGATTCAGTTTTTATCTACACTGCGCAGAGGTCAAGGGTTTAATAACCATTTTACCAGTATGGATTTGCAGTCCTTTTGTAAGTCTGTGTCACAGCCTTAATGCTAAGTAGATGCACAGGTTCAGAGTGTTAATTATTCATTCAGCAGAAACAGAAATAAAACCTAATTTGGAATGAGGCTCATCACTGCTGTCAGCGACCTTTTCTGGTTTAATTACAAGTCCCTGCTTTGGCTTCTTCATGAAGTTTCTTCTATATTTTTTCATCTAGTTGACTCCAAGGTCTTTAAAATATTTGCTTTCTTAAATAGTTTAAGCTAAAAAAAAATAATCTTCACAACAAAAGATTCTAACTCCTATTCCTTCCTTGTATTTTCTAAAGAAAGGGAAAACAGCTCATTGGCCTTTTTACCTCTGAAAGTGCAATGCCTTTTGGCCCCTGCTGGAACTCCTTTTCTCTAAGTAGAAGGTTTAAAGCTCAACAAGAGTAATTTAGAACAGAAAAGGATCAAGATATTAAACTGAATTTTTTTTCTACGTTCTGTCCATTATTTTCCACATCCACTCTGTATCACATATGCTACATAACTGTCAAATCTCCTGATTTTTGCAGGGAAACACTTTTTAATATTTCTGGGTTCTTTATAGATATTGAAGCATATTGAAACAGATACAAAACCAAAACAACTGAATGATCAGAACATTTCCTCTATGTTGTTATGCTTTTTATGAAAAAATAAAACCAAATAATCAAAATCTCATAAAAGCATCTTAAGTATGAGCTAATTAGATAATTGAAAGGGACTTGATAAATACTTCTAAAGGTGCTCAAAAATATTTTTTTTTTCTAAAATTTGTGTGAGTTTTTCATCTGTTTGAGAAGAAAAAATGTTCCATTTTGGAAACAAATACCAACAATTTTTCAACACTAGCCAGTTTTTTAGAAGTAAATAATGTGATATGTTAAAAATCTAAACACCAAGTAATACCATAGCATACCTGACTAAATCTATGACATTAAGAAGCTTTACATTAATTCACAAAATTAACTGTAAATGTTTGCCAGAAGTCGTCCTTGGATAATATAATACATCTACTTTAATATCTCCCTCTTCATAATAAACTGACTGTGAAATCTCAGCATAATAGCCATTGGCCAGATGTACTGCTGTGAACCTGAAGTGATCAACGTGTATATTATGATTAAGAGCAAATTATAAAAATAACATAGATTTAAAGCCAGCAGTCCCACTTAAATTGCTTCTAGTATCATTTCAGGTCTTCACACCTTAAAATTATTTTATGAGATCTTAATAGGAATGTGAAAAATATTATGTATTGGTGCTTGGTTTTAAGTAAAAAATATTACAGTAACTAAACCACTCTGGATGTGAGTATTCATTGGAATGATAAATCTCATTGATCAGTCAGTTTACAATACAATCCAAAGTTATTTTTTCTCTTTAAAGCAAAATGACTGTTAAACCAAAACTGCCTTATTTCCTCCAAATCCTGGATTAAGTAAACACCTAGTTCAAAAATTCCCATCTCTGTCATTCTGTCATGGTTGTTTTACGTTCTCTGATGGTATTTGAAGATCTTTCATTGTTCTTTTCCAAGTTTGTAATTAGTTTTTTAGCCATTAGAGGCTTCTGACTTTGTGAGAGCTGCTCAGCAATTAGTGGCAGGCTTGCTGCCAGCTCCTGTGCCAAGGCAGTGGGGAGAGCTGCACCCCCACCTGCAGTACCTGTCCAGTAACCTCCCCAGGCAGCAACACAGGGACAGGGGGGCAGTCAGGTGTGGTATGACTGGGGCTGGCTTTAGGAAGGCATTCTCATAGTCCCTGGACATGTGAAATATGATGACTGGCATCACTAGAATATGGTTACTGACTTGCCTGATCTCACACACAGCCTTGCATCTCTAAGGGAAGTGCTTTGTTTTTACTTAGCATGAAGATTCTGGTCACTACATAGCATTTGTCACATCAGTTATTAGTATCATATTATTTGGTTTGTCAACGTGGAGGTAAAAATTATTTCACTGGCTATAGATTTAACATTTTGATAATGTACTTGAGTTACTAATGTTTCCATAGAGTTGAGGAAAGAGGCAATACCAGTCATCTGAAATGGAAGTTACAGAACCTAATAACCTCATATTTTACCAGAATGATGTCAGATTTTTACACACTGACTTTTCCTCTTCTTCCTGCTAAGCAGCCTAAATGTGAACCATTCTTTCTCATTTGGTTGGTTGTTGTTTGGGTTTTTTTTTTGCTGTACATCAGAGATAAATATGTAATGTTTTCAATGCCAGAGCTGTATAGGACATAAGAAACTACCTGCAGGCACGGGAAGCACTCTGCATTGTGTGAGAGCAGGTTTATCCTAGTATGGTCCTGCATTAATATGTACTGGTACAGAGCAAGAGCCACAGAATGCAACAGGAAAAATTAGGCTGAACTCTTTACTGTAAAGGCACCTAACATTATTAAGAGAAAGCATGACCTGGAACATGTATCACAGTAGTTCAAACATTCATTTTCCAAAGATGTAACCATTTAAATCCAGTTTTGAATAGTATTATGATAAGACAGGGGCAGATTAAGGAAGTTTGAATTGCCAGCCACTCTAATGGAGACCTCAAAAATGAGATCTTACCCACACATGTGGGTTCATGTGCCCAAGAGCTGCTTCACAGTCCAGTCTCCTGCATGGAGCAGCTTCTCAGCAGGTAAAGCCAGAATAACAGAAACTCTGACCACAGAGCACAACAAATGCACCAGGCATCACTTTCAGAAGTACCAAATCGTGCTTCACTTTTCTGAAGTAACCATTCACTTTCCAATGTAATCTCCCTGCCCTCCTAATTGATTAGGAATCATAAAAAGTGGATGCACTGTTAGCCTTGCTCATATATTTGCTGTAAGCAAAATCAAAATGGTTAAAAAATAGCTACCTTCAAAACCAGAATGATAGAGTATATGTCTGGAGACATTTGAAAAAAAAAAAAAAAAGCCCAGGCTCTCACAAATATTTGCTAATAATGCCAATGGCTTTGTGCTCCCCTGGTGAGCTTCAAAAACACAAGTAAACTCAGAACATCAGCAGCCTGAGCTAAACTAAATCAATACTGGTAAATATTCTCAGAAGGTTACTTTCCTATTACCAGTGCCAGAAAAAAACCCCAGCATACATTTGACAAAAAGGCAAGAAAAAGCAAGCAAAATGGCATTGTTATCCAACTGTATTCCCACTTAAAACACTGAGGATATAGTGCTTAGTGTTTCAGACATAGGAGGTGGAACCACAGGCGACAGCTGGTTCCATCTTTGTTTCTCACCTGCAGCAAGGCAACTGCTTCTCCAAACATGGAAACTGAGGCATCGGGTGGAGGGACTGGCATCCCTCCTAGCCCCATTCTGCATGGATTCAGCTGGTTTAATCCACTCAACACAGGAAAGCCAAGGTGTCTGGATAGACTTTTTCTTCCATGCCTGAGAAAAGGACAATGGACAAAACCAGCTTCTTGCAGGTGAATTTGTGTGGCAGTTGCTTGGCAACTCACAGCAGGAAAGAATTTAAATCCAGCATTAGCAGCTCATTTTGGAGAAGATGAAACTATGCCAGGAGTTTTTATCTGTGAGAACAATGGAAAATAACTTCTTTGTAAAAACAGTACGTGAAGAATATATCTAAAGCATACGTCTTTCCAAAGGGAGCCATAATGGGACTTAACATATGCAACAGAATATGAAAATCAAACACCAATATGAACTCCATGACATTTGAGTACATGTTCAGAATACCCCAAGTCAAGCAAATAAGGTATTCTTCAAATATCACATAATTTTTTTAATTAAAAACACCACTGTAACCAAAGGAGGAAAAAGTCTATTGATAAGACAAAGGTGGACTGTGGTCGGGTTCAAGTCTTCAGAGAAGACTTTCTCCCACACTAATGTTAGCAGGCAGCAAATAAGTGCAAACCACTCTTCACTCCAAAAGGCTATAGAGAATCATTAGCTGTAGATGGATTGAACTAGAGATGCTAAATATTTTCAGCAATAATATTTTAAGTAAGAACTGTTATTTTAAGTAACAACTTCTGAGGAAAAAGAATCAATAACAAAAACAAACAAACAAACAACAACAAACCAACCAAAAACAAAACACTAAAAACTTTGGTTTTTTATCTTTTTTTTTTTTTGTCATTGGTACATACCAATGACACACCAAAAGGAATAGAGTAAAAGAAATGTTTCATTTCAGGGCTGTTTCAAACCAAGTCAGAGTATTTCTTTTCACTGAATTGATCTGGACAGCTTTGTTTTCAATCAGCTTTAATTGAAAATATGAAAATTAAATTATTTTTCTCATAAATAATTCCAAATTGCAAGTCCACAAAAGAGTAGAAGATATTATCTTTGCTTGTTCTGACTGTGTACAAAACAAATATTTCTATGATGTAAATGTCAAGTTTCATTTAAAACAAAATATATCCTGAACAGCTGAAAAGACATTACAAAAATTTCAAAGTAGCAGACTCATGATTTTAGTTTTCTCCTAGCTCATCATTGATTTTCTGTATAGCTTTTCACATATTACAAAAGGACTGAACTTTAAACTGCAACGTTAAGGCACTGTCATTAGGGATGCAAAATTTAAATTTTAACCAGAGTGGCTGGTTAGTCACCAGCTCTCAACCTGGACCTTCTCCCCCTGCCAAGTTTCATAAATACTATATATCACTGAAAAGTGACAAGCTCCTCAGCAGCTGCTTTTTTTAGTCTACTGAGTAAATGCTGTGCTTTAGTTTACCCATTGGGATTCTGAGGTGTAATTAGCAATAAATTATCAGCAAACAAAAGATGCTGTATAAATGCAAAACAATTAAAAAAATAACTCCCATTGACCCTTCTTTGAACCAAGACACATCCTTCATGAAGAACACCTTTTAGAAATATGAGGCTAGAATGGTCTAATAGTTGACATTAATTTGTCTGGCACTAGAATGAAAAACCATGTCATCTACCCCATTCAAATTAGGTTTTTTGTTTTGTTTGTTTATTTGTTTGGTTTTGTTTTTTTTTTTTTCTTTTTAAACTCATAGGCCTTATATAATATTCAGTAGTTCATTAGTTTTCTGAAGAAGGGAAGCAAGTTAATGTCTATCTTGAAAAAAGTGCAAATTACATACCTGCTTCTGGTGTTGCAGCAGCTGGGAAGAGAGCCCCACTAGGAACAAGTTTCAAATATTTGCAGAATTCTAGGAAGAAAATAATAGATAATTTGTTTTGCAAAATAAAGCTGAAAGACAATATAAAAGCCAAGAGAAAAAGGAACAAATAGATTTATTTATATTTTTAAATGTGATATGAAGCAGTAATCTTTTTCTAAACTCAGCAAAATCTTGAGATTATAAATACAATAGTCCAGTAAGAATTTTCCAAAGAAATTTTTTTATATACACCTTTGATATAACCAAACAGGTCTCCCCTGTTTGGTTTTTGAGAGGTCCAAGACAGTACTTCAATTTCAACAAGTTTAGTTTCGTATCCTTCACTTTAAATGAATAAATAAATAGTGAACTATCTGCCTTTAAAATGTTTGTGTTTCTTTATATCCATCTGTCCAAAGGCAGCAGCAGTGCAGGACTCCCTGTGTTGTCAGAGCAGGACAGACCTGCTGCTACCATGGCTCTGGGCAAGGAGCTGTCCTGCAGCAAAGGCAGCACAACTATGATGTAAATGGCCTCTCACTGGTCTCCCCCAGATGTCTTTATCACCTTTGTTAAAATATCATGGAAAGTCTGAGGATAATCCAGACAACAGAGCAGCCCACAGGCAGCCTCCAGGAAGCTGCTGGAAATATGAACGCTGCTTTAAATCAGAAAGATGCTGGGGGTGCTCCTATTGATGTCAAAAGCTGTTTTAACCTCTGGACCAACACAGAATCTCCTCTGCTCCTTAACACCAAAGGCTTCTAGGTACATTTTAGGAACAACCTAATATCATAACCACAATTAATCATACTCATGTGTGCCTGTAACTATTAAATTAAGAATAACTACATGAAGAATTATGTCAGTAGATTTGGGTTACTGAGGAAATGACTCCCAACAGTGCTGATGTGGCAGAGATGTAAGTTTTGTTTTGCTCAGTCAAAAACATTTCAGATCTTTGCATTTCTGGGAGGCTGATCTCAGGGAAAATACCAAAATCATTGGTACAATGACAAGAGATTGTGGATTTTACATACATAGTCATGGTTACTGTGATAATTTAGTTTGATAGCAGCACCTGGCAGGGAGATGTCTTCAAGAGAGCAAAAGAACAACATTTTACTACTTCCATTTTTAAGATCACTCTGCAAAAGGCTTGTAAAAAGTACTTGTCTCTGTGGTCCTTGAAAATATGCTGAAGTAGAATCACGACAGACTAAAAATCTAGGTTAATACATAGTGAGGGATGCATAGCTGAGACAACAAAACATGGCCAGGACTTGATATTTCTCAAACACGACATTGGACTTCCAGAGGAAAACAAACTATCAAAGTTCTTACTACCAACTTGTAAACATACCAATAGCTGAAATTAAGCTACTAGTAAGTAGTAACAGATCAATTCCTTGGAAGATAATTAAGAGAAGTGGCCACCTTAATCTCATACTTTTACCACTGGTTACCAAAATATTTGTTTGTGAAGAGATGCTTTGTTCTCTAATTAATTTGGCTGTTTGGACACATTATATAATTTTTTTTGTAGGAGTCCATTGACATTTATTTAGTAAATCCCAATTTTATGAGCTTTACACCTATTGTAGCTAAAACTTTTGGCCAAAGAGCATACTTCTGGAGGAAAAACATCTTAAGAAATGCAAAAAAGAAGGAATCTTTCTTATTCATGAAAATGAAGTAATGTGTTTCTAGGATTATCACTATTTATAAGAGATACCTGAACAAAGGAAAGATTTGTTAACTCTTTTGGTTAATTTTGAACTTCTTTTCCACAATATAGAAACATTTAGAACTCATTTACATCACTAACTATCATTGAAAAAAAATCAGGAATTTTTATTTTAAAATCAATCTCTATTCAGATGTGAATTTTGGGATCCTCTGTTATTTTTCAAAGGCACTTCTGTATCAGTTTTCTGAGGCCATCTGAGAAAATTTACTATATTTGACAATGACTGAAATCTGAAAAATAACCTAACTGTAAAACAGGAAAAGATTTAGCAGTCTATTATATTGACTTTTTTTTTTTTTAATGATGTTCTCACTACACAAAGATTTACAGTATAATCCAGTATTATTGCAAACTAAAATCCATAAGGTCAATAGCAAAGTCTAAAAATTTGCCTTGAAACATATATACATGATATGGGAAATAGCTGCACTAGAGTGAGATTAGAAGTATGTATAAACACTCAAGTACATACTTAGGTAGGCTCATATATTATACAGTGTCTTTCTGAAAAGGTTTTGTGCCCATTTGGCTTTCATTTTTTTCACTTTTTTCTTCACTGAAGGCACAGCACCACTGGTATGGAGCAAAGAAGAGCATCTCCTACCTTGCTGTATAATTTTACTTCTGAGGCATTTTGTTTATATTATTTGTAATGTGTGTCCACAGAGAAAGTAAGGTCTCAAGTAAGCTTTAAACTTAGTAGAAAGAGTATTGAAAACATTATTTTGTAATTTGTGTTCTGGAAGAAGTAGTAATTATTATTGATTATTCTCAGGAAGAATAATCTAATGGATGCATTCAAGAGAGTAAGATGGCAAGTTGGTGATAAGAGACACTGCAGCAAAGATGTGCCTGGAGACTGCTCTACCATTGGAGCCCTAAGCCTTAGAAGGAGTTTTCTTCCAAGTATCTCAGAACTCTTGTTAAATCAAGAACTTGTTAAATCAAGTTCTTGTTAAATCTTGTTAAACTATGGGGCTAAACTTAATCAAGAAAGAAACCCTGGACAGAAATCACTGTTCCGGTGAAGCTGTCAGGTGCTAGACTGGAAATCTGTGATTGCATTGCTAGTATTCATTTTCCCCAGAATGACATTTAACATTTTCTGATACTACACCTTATGGACCAAATTGTAATGACTGGAAATGCCACTAGTCTTTGCTTCAACCTGTCATGTACTTGGATGGCAAAAATATCAGAGGCCCCAGGGAGATGTTTCTAACTCAGATATCACAGAAATACTAAATCCCATAGTGTAAACTAGTAGATTCAAATTGCTCAAATTCGAATTTCCAGTAAGCAGAGCAGAAGCAATTTTCTATCCCTGAATTTTCAAGTGAACTAGAAGCACTTGACACAGAGGGAGTCAGTCAAGCCCACAGACAACTTGTCCTGCAGTTTAGAAGTACATTGCCATTGTATAACAAACATCATGTTCTTACACAGTACTCTGCATTCCTTAAGAGATGCATGGCAGGGGTCAGGTGCAAATCTTTGCCTTATGCCAAAATGGGGTTCTTGAACAATGTGTTCAGCACCCAGTGCAGCTTTATTCATGTGCAGTAAGGTGTATTTGTGGATTAATAACCTCCAGCACTTTCACGCTGCATATTCAAGAGGTCACAGTTTAGCTCAGTCTTCCAATTAGAAGATATGAAATACCATCCTCTAACAGTTGCTTTGTTATGTTCTCTCATTTTTCTTAGAGGCAAAAAGAAATATGGGCATTTGGGGGAGTAAAAGACAAAAAGTGAGTAAAACAAGAACCTCACAGATTGAAGTATGCACTCCAGAGACCAGTGCAGGACATCTGAGTTAAGTACAAAGACAGCTAACATGAGCTGGAGAAACCCTCAGCTGGTGGAAGTGCAGCTTCAGAGACTGTAGGAATCACAGGTATCTGCAGGTCTGAAAGTTGACCCAAGATCCCAGAGGCAAAGTTGCAGTCTTGGCTCTACTGGTGACTCTTGGTTCCCTCGAGCTTCCCAGTGTTGACATATTTGCCCACTCCGTAAGTATGATGAGTTCAAAACTATTTCCTCTAATGAGAAGTATTTAATTCAAATTTACAATTTAAATATGCCAAATCCCACTAGCTGCACTATGACTGACTTTGCTGTTCCAGCCTGCAAATCCAAACAAATGAGAATAAATCCCTACACCTTACGTTAGGAGTGGAGACAGGGGATTAAATCCTGGCAACACCTGATGTTCTTCCTAAACATCCCCACTAAGAAATCCAGTCTATAGAACAAAGCAGAACAGCAACATAAAATTGTATTCTAATTTCTCCATGCAAGTTTACTTTGAAACCTGAGGGAGTTTAAGGTAAACAGTATTCTAACAGAGACAATACACACAGTATCTGACTGTTAATGAAGCTGACTAATGTGCATGTTTCAGCTGTCCCAACAAGGCCTGTTACTGACCATGGAACCCCCCAAGACTCCTTGAAAAGTCTCTTAAAAAACCCAACCATCCCTAGTATCTTTAAAAAAGATTTTGTGAAGTTCTTGAAGCATATTAGCAATCCGCCAAGGCTTGTGCTAAATGGGTCACTATTTCATTAATCTCTTTCAAGAGGTTGACAAATGTACCCCGTAGGGACGTGAACCATGCAGAACAGCCCAGAGTTCCAGCTCAGTCACCCTGGAGTTTCAACCACTGCACAGTAAAAAAAAAAAAAAAAAAAGAAAAAAGTTTCAGTATTCAAGTCACAAGGTTCCTTTCTGCAGTATGAACTGCATAAAGTTGGAGACACAAAAGTAACTACTCAGCCTTGTGTTGCACCAAGCGAAGACACACTATTTTAGCAAAAAAACACGTCAGTGTCTGCAGAATCTCCACACACTTCTGGAATCAGCTGCAACATCCAACAGCCTTCTATCTAGTCTAGTCTAGTCTAGTCTAGTCTATTTCTATTTCTATTCTATTCCATCCCACCCACTACATAATAACTTCAAATTAGCAAGAGTCTGTACCTAAAATGATCTGGTTTGCAGGGGAATCCTCACTGAATACCTATTCAAAATGATCTGCTCTTCTTGAAAAGATTCCTACTAGTACTGTTAAAACCATAAACCCCCAGCTTCTTCTTTTGAGTTGCTGTTTTTCAAGAATAAGCATGCACTGAAATTAATCAGAATTAATTCATACCCTACGCACACAGAAGCCAGAACATACACTACACTCTTAAACAAATGCTTAAAATGAGACTCGAGAGGTTGAAAACAAGAGGCAGTTAGGACTGAAAAGTTACAGGGTGGCCTTATTATATACACATCTACCAGCTTGCCTGCTCCTATTTGTGAGGCAAGTAATTCTTCCAGGATTTGTATAATTTTTATGACCTAAAGGATTGAGAATTACTGTCATTCCAGCTAGAGGCTAATGCAGCAGAAGTCAAAGGCAATGTGAGATGGGGACAAATGTGTCACTTGGCAGCCTTAGGACAAATGTTCTGTCAAATATTTTTTGACGCTTGTGTTTCAATTTTTCCTTCCCTTTTCTAATCTTTTGGTTATTTCAAAAGTGATGGCAAAAGCAACATGTTAGATTGCCAAGCTGAGAGCAAAATCTTACCCTCAGGAGCTTACTCGGGAACAAAAATCACTGCATTATTATATGAAGCAGTGTTGATTATTTACTGCATCATGGGGTTACTAATGAGAATAAATTAATATGGTAGTTATATATGCAGCAGCTTGGCATCCATCCAATTGGTGTAAAATTAGAAGTCCTCTCACAGTTAGCAGCACCTGTGCTCATATCCATAGATAAAGCTTACATGAAACCTCCATGGAAAAAAAAGAATTAAGCATTAATGTGTTTTAATGTAGTCTATCTATGGTATTTTCTGCAGTTATTGCAGAAAGACCAATGAGCTGAGGTGGTAGAAAGGAAGCTTTTCTTTTTTTGGTGTGTTTTTTCCCCATTGCATTGTGAAAGTGAAAAGATGATTGCCTTAAGGGTTGGGGGAAAAAAAATTGAATCTGCACTCACTTGTGCCCTAAAATTAGCTTAATCCTAACTCTGCCTCACCACAGTGGGTAACAGCAAAGAGTCACAGTGCCTCAGTTACTGAAAATTATGGAAATCTTCTGAAGTTATTTTTCAGTGGAATATAACACAATTGACTTCTCAAAAATAATCTAAAATAATGGAAGAGGTGCAAAAAAGAATGGAGTGGGGAAAAATGTTTAGCTTCTAGTTAAACTTTCTGTCCAAACGCCATCCTTCTTAAATTCTGTGGCAGAACAGAACATGGCTGCAATCAGATACTATTCACAGTACCATTCAGGACAACTCTAGGAGAGGTACAAAATCAGAACAAGCTTCTAGAGATATGGATACTGTCTTTGAAATAAATGCTTTATTTTAAATGAGAAACTGAGAGAATTTATGAAATAAAGACCAAGCCAACTGTGAGCCTCAAGCTACTTATAAGCGTGAGAAGCTTCAGCTAAGTTATGGGCAGGACAAACATATTCAGCTTTCCCTGGATGTTTTCTTTCTACCTAGGAAACCTGGTCTGGAGACAAAACTAGAGATGGTCTTATTTCATCTGAGCTACCAACCCTCCAGAAATCCTCACTGCTCATATATGGCAAATTCAGTCATGCAGGAGAAGCTGGGCTAGCTGAAAAGGTGATGCATACAGTCTCCATATATAATTAACCAACACCTTTGGACTTGGACTCAAATAGATATGGTTTTGCATAAATACAACACATGGTCTAGAAAGATATGAAAAGTTAAGTCCTGAGAAAACAGATTGCTGAACGGGCAGGTTATCTATGTGACATCTACAGACATATTTCTGCATGGGAAACACCAGACCCCGTCCTGGTATCCCCACTGGTGCGTGTGGAAGTGCAGGGCTATAATCTGAGAACTGTATCCACATGACACCTAGGGAAAATGCTGCAACAATACATACATTTCAAAATAGTAATGCCTTGTGTAATCAATGTTTTATAGACACCCTGTGCATGAAAACAGAGAAAGACCATCAGGCAAGGCAAAGTTCTCATTTCTTTATTCCCAATGGTTTTGTTCCAGCACAGACAGAGATGTGTGTCTGGAATGCAGATGTGGCTGGTCCTGCTGGGGTGAGAGTGCTTTGTCTCTCTTTATTGCTTGGAGGAGAGGATGCTGTTTGTGTGTTCCTGAATTTTACGAAGCAATATAAGACAGTCTTTCAACAGAATGAAATAAATACAATTAAACACAGTTAGAATTATATCCCACTACCTGGTTATACCTGTGAATATAATTTTGCATCACACTGTTGCACATCTGCTCTTTGGGAAGCTGCCTGAAAAGGAACCTCACAGTTGTGGTTTTTTTCAACCAAAAATGAGGAAACAGCAACTTAACCCGGTTTCATTAAAATCTCAGTTTAATAAAATATTTTCCATGTATGCTAAAAAAAAAAAAAAAGACAGGTAAAGGTGTTGTTTTTATAGGTTATAGCTGCTGAAAGCAAAGTGATATGATTTGCCTGTTTTGCAGCTTTAGCAAGTCACTGACTGCAGGCAAATTTTTTAGTTCCTTCCCTCCCTTGTCAAAATCTTTAGGAAAAACACATTTTCCCACTGAAGAGCATGTGATTCTTTTTCATGTGAGGAAATTAAGTCAATTTAAGCATAACTATGTCATACTGAAACACCTACTCTTATAGGGTATAAGTGTTTAATAACACCTACCTCTATATGAGAGAATAGATTAATAAATTACATAATTAATAGAAGATTTAGCACTGCAGAGAAAAGATAAAAATAAGAGTTATGTGATGCCTTCTAGCTGTTTAATATATTCAATAAAACATTCTATTTTGAATGCACTTGGATTATGGAGCTTTCATTCATATATGAAGATTTCCAGCTTTAGAAATCACAGTAATTTTACTGACATCTGATCACAAATGATTTTACATTGTCAAGTGCGGACTTGAGTATTTGTGACTTTAATGGGATTTATGAAATCCCAGTATTCTAGAAGGTAGTATTGAATAGCCATAGGAACTCAATCCATGGGATATTTAAAGCTAAAATCTCACCACACACAACAAGGACAACCTTTTGAGGAAGATGAGACATTTAATATATTAGAGACGAGACATTTAATATATTAGAAAATACTTATTACTATGGCACGATCCTCTAGCTGATGAGGCAACATTCTCCTAATATTAATCTGTCTCACTTTAAGAGTATATATCCATGAGAGAAAACTTTACTATTACCTATAAAAATAAATTAGTCTATGTCACTGAATGAAATAGTGAAAGGCTTGGTGAACAGATGGGCTGGGCAAAAGTAGCTTACAAGATTCATTTCACCAAAATAAATTAGCAGCTTTTTGATATTTAATGTGTTGAGATAGAGGTATTTTAGTTGTATATAGATTTCTAATTTTTAAGTAATGAAAAATCACAGGGGATTGAGAAATTATACTTGTCTTAATTTTTTTTAAGAGACACTGGCTTATACTATTAATGACTGAGTCCAAAAATTAAATTCAGAGCTTCATATGTATAAGTTGCATATTTAAAATTAAATTTATATTAATTCAGCTATATATATCTAATCCCTCATTGATGGTCACTGAAAATGCCATTGACTGTCCAAGTAGACAGTGGTTAGACATATAATCATCATCTGAAAATCTGCAAACATCATAACATTTGCTGATATGTTTTTCTTAATTGTTGGTGTTTAATAACACATATATGTGTTTTCATTTATGAAGGGATAATTAATCCTCAGCACCACTGCACTAAAAGTAACAACGACAAGACCACTTGAGTTAGCAGCACAGACTCCCTTTAGTACCTTGATTCACTGACTGACAAAGGAAGAATCACTTTTAGTGTGTGCTCAGGCTACTATTATCATAAAGTAATTGCAAATAACAGAAGAGGAAATTCTACAAAGGTTATGTCATTCATTTAGCCCAACCTGACACCTAATGAATAGGTTTTTGTGGACAATATCCCTACCTGACTGGAAAGTCTATGACTGCTCAATACAAGCAATTTTGTATAGAATTGGATGGACAGGAGGGAGTCTGGGACTGCATTTTGTATTGTTTCAAGTGGCTCATGTAATCATTGCTGCACATGTGGTGGTGGTTACTCTGGGGAGAATTTTGTCTTATTCATAGAGACTCATTTTTCATTGGCTGTCTAAACTAATTTAGTTTGGTATCCTTCCAAAGAGAGTCTGAATTGTGTTTGAAAGCAATACAGAAATGCATCCTTCCTTTTTTCCTCTGTATTAAAAAACATTTTTACTGCCTATCTGCCATGAAAAGTACCACAGTAATTCTGATGTTGCTTCATCCAGAATGACACTGCACACAGCAAAAACTGCCAGCCTCTGAAACAAAAGTCCAGACTGTTTATAAAATTGTGAGTACTCATTAATGCCAGAATCTCAAATTACATATCTTAATCCAGCCTCTGTCCCAAAGTGTGAAGACTATACCTACAGTTTTCATACCTTAAACTTTCACACTCTTGATATGAAAGGGGTATAATTAATTTCTGACTCATATAAGATTTAAAGATTTTTATATGAATCACATTTCAGTTGAATTCCATCTGCCCACCATAAATATGCAGTAGCTGCACAGCGTTACTACAATTTAACTATATCATCTTCTAGGATCTAGAGTTATAATGTCCATTTTGAAAGTAGTAGTAGACTGTAGTTAGATCAAAGAACACATGTGGAAACATAAGCAGAAGACTTCACACTAATCAGTGTGAAAGCAGGAGAAAATACCTCTGGGTCACATCTGTCTCTGAAAGCAGCACATATATGTATTTAGAACAGGGGCAGCCACTAAATTTCCTCCACTTAATTTGGGGATGAAGGTCAAAATAAGACGTAATTTCCTCTCTAAAAGGAACACACTATCCTCCATAAATGCCCACTTTGTTATCCATGTAATAATCTTCCTTTAAGTAGTCTCAAGACTATGGTGAGAATGGGCAAATAGAGACACATAACTACACCAAAACCAGCAAGAGAACACAGAAAGGAGGAAAGGTTTTATCATTAATATTATATATATTTTTTGAATTGCTTTGTATTCTGGACTATGCTTAAATCAGCAGGTTGAGTGTGCTGTGCTGTGTCCTTCCACTGCTCCCATGTAGCTTCCACTGAAGCTAACTTCACACACACACACAGAGTACCTCCACTCGAGAGATGCTTAGGCTGGGATGGCAGCATCATGGCTTATCCTCTTGGTACAAGGAGTGCCACAAGTGGAGAACAAGCACATGGCTGATTGAACAAGTCTCGTGTTGCATCTAGTAGGATTCAGTAGTGCCCAAGTTTATTGTACACTAGGAAGGTCAGAGAGATGCACCCAAAAAGACCACAGATTGTGCCACAAATATTAACAGCATAAACTTCTGAGATTCTAATTCTGCTATATTTTGAGCACCCTAACAATAGTAGACAGCTGGAGTAATCAGCTGGCCTCTTGCAGCTCACTGCAAGTTAAAATAAATAAATAAAAAGGAAACAAGTTTTATCTCCATGACTAGAATCTCTCATACAAAGTAGGCATGGAAATTACATTTTATAAATTACAAAGAATCATAAAGGCTGGAATGCACATTTGAGAAATGAATATTTTACTTTAGAAAAAGAAAGTTTAGCAATAAATAGGAAAAATTGCTTAGCTAGGCTCCATATGTTACTACTGTCAACAGTGAATTATGCAGTTACCTCTGTGACTGGTCTTTTGACTCCCTTATTGATTTATTAGATTAGCTCTTGATCCTGTCAGAGCCCAGCTTTGAAAGTAGAGTAGCTTAAACTGGCACCAATTCAAAGAAATGCTTTGAGAAAATGAATAGGTACCAGAGATAATAAAATTAGATGTCAGTACATTAAACATTTTTTTCCCCATGACTGGTCATCACAAAATATCATAAAATCTGTCATAATAAAGGACATACTGTTATAAATAGGCTGATGAGGCATGAAAGATACTATGTGATTTATTTTACCATTATTAAACCAAGTGGGTGAATAGTTCATTCAAAGGTGCAAAACTTCTTGTTGTTACACAATTCTGTTTTCCTTATTTTTTTTCATAACTGAACAAAATCAGGATGAGAATTTTATACCTAGAATGAGATAATTTCAAACCAAATTGTCAAGTCACAAATTATAGGAAATTTGAAAGATAACCCAACAAATATGACCTAAAAAACTGTTTGCCATCTAATAAAGTGAGCTGGAAAGAACTGTAGGTGTTAACTGTGTTCACCACTTCTTGGGATCTCTGGCAGGATGGAGCACGAGCACAGGGTGTCATCCACTTAGGGAAGCCATATGACAAAAAAGGTTGTAGCTGTACTTCAGTATCACACGGCCCTCTCTGTTGATTTTGACAATCATCAGATCAAGAAAAACCTTGAGCTGGATTTTGTAAATCCAAAATGTCCTAATTCCCTGTACTTAGGACAATTAGAAAGTTGGGTTGTTTTTTTTTTTTGAAAAGCAAGCAAACCCCAAACAACTGATTTTTATAATTCACATACTTAAAGCTATAAGGTATATGTGATCTCACTATCCCTAGGCAAAGCATCTGGAAAAAATATTGTTTATGCTCTTGGAGGATATAATTTTGAAAAAAAAAACAAACAACGAAACAGGTGAATCATAACCTTTGGAAAAGTACACGCTGCTTAATAAAAGCATTATTTTTTCCAGCTGCTGTGCAATGCCATCTTCTCCATCTGTCAGCAACATGGTATCAATAGCACAAATACTCTTTTCTCTGTGTGAGGGATACAGGAAAAACTGTGTTAATTTTGAGAAAGAAATAAACTAGTAATACGCCTAAAACTAAGCGAATTTGTTTACTACTACAATGATTTAATACATGGTTTGATGTAAGAGACAAATAAAAGCTGCAGCTGTTGGATCACTGTTGAGGGCATTTGGACAGTTTAAAGCTGCATTAAATCTTCTAAACACCTGTAACTAAACGAGTGATGTAAATTAGACTTGATTTCATTTGCTTATATAACAAAATTACCTATATTTTGAATTTTTTTTAATGAAGATACTAAACAGATTGACAAAGATGTATTTAGTAACACACTGCTTTTTAATTTTTTTCTCAAAATGTATTCGCCACCTGTTTGATGGCTTTGCTATCTGTATGCCAGCATCTGAAAGATCCTTAGCTGAAAAATAGGTGTGCCCATAAACAAGTAGTATTTTCCTAATATTTATAAGGATAGAAAACAACCTTTTTAAAAGTATGTTTCTATCAGCTCTTTACCTCAGAAATACTGAGTTGTAATCCAAAAGTAGTAAAGAAGTCAGTCATGTGAATACTGAGTATCAAACAAAAATATCTCTAATAAAGAATTTATCTTGGTATTACTAGTAGCAATCAAACCCAAGGCAAACAGTGCTATTTTGGATTCTTGATTAACAGAGGATTAAATGCCAGAGGGAGGAAACACAGTAAGAGCTGTTTCAGGAGAATTATTCAGCAGAACAAGTTACAAAAATGTATAAAGCTACTTTCAATGTCATGCTTTCCACAACTGGAAAGGCAGAACGTGAAAATAACTCACTGGTGTCTCTTGCTCTTTTGGAAGCTTGGAAAGCTGTGTAAATGCAGTCAGGCATCAGAAAAGGAATTCATAGCTAATTCAGATCAGTATTTCATATTTTTCAGTTTTCATAAAAATGATTAATTAATCTGTGAACTACTCAGATACCATTTAACCAACTCGAACATCACAAATTATCACCACGAAGCGCGTCACAGACAAGAAAAACATAAGCAAGAGAATGAGTTTTTGAAAGAGCAGATTAATAACTTCTTTTGATGAAATTTCATTGACAAGTGAATAAATAGCTGGGAAAAACAATGCAACAGAGGAAGTCTGACTCCTGATCGGCAACATTTCACAACCCTTTGCAGAGTCAGCTTGACAGAAGGACAGCAGCTGTTTGAGAGACTCCACTGTGTTGAACTGGAAATAATTTCAGAAGACTAAAGAAGAAACTGGAACTTACCACAACAGTGGCTACTACTGAAGGACAACAACATGTCAGGGTGCAATAGTGGATGTTAACAGAACACATCTGATGGCAGCATTTGAGAGAAATACTGCCTGGGCACCATGGACCTCATTGGTCATCTGACAGAGGTGCTTCAAGTTGAACAACCTGGTGAGTGAAAGAATCAGTGCAGAGAGAAAACTTCCAGCATAGTCAAGATAATGGTGTAGTCAAAGATAATACAACTATAGCAAGATATTTCTTCTCCCCTTCCCACACTGCTGCTTTCTCATCCCAATTCCTTCCACTTAACTGCTTGCACAAGCCTGTCTTCATTTGACATTATTCTTACACTGCTATCACTGTGACTTCAGTGGGCTAAAATACAATCCCACTAGACCCAAATAATGACTTGGAAGGGAGATGCTGCAGTAAACACAACTCAAGTTGTGCTTTTACCTACTACCTATTTTAATGTGAACTTTTAAAATCTAAGATAAACCACACTTTTATTCTACATATTGAATCCACACCATAATGCTGGGAAGGTTGTTAATAATATGCTAATAATAATGTTAATAATAAAGATTATATTATTATTATTATTATTATTATTGAAGTAGAAGCTGAAAGAAAAAAGAAATGTGGGTAAAGTGAGGAAATTAAAAGATTTATTGCAGTTTTTAATATAATCTTATATATTCAATTGCCATAAGATCTCAAAAACACCACAACTTTAAGCTAGACAATTTTATGTGGATTTTATTATAAAAGACACTGAAACAAAATGTCAATTTATCCAATTTGATTTTTCATATTGCAAAAAAAACTTTTCTATCTCTTTCTCATTTTCTTGACTTTAACATCTTGCAGTTATGCTCTTCTCTATGAACCATACCTTAGTGGTAGATAATTTGAAAAGAGTGATGAAATGTCTCCATGTCTCTGTCCCACTGAGTTTTAGATTGGACTTAAATTAAACTAAAAATATTTTTCATAGAAAAAAATGTTCTTTTTAGACAGATAAAAACGTGTTGAGCTTTTTCAACATGTTCTATATCCCTTCAAATATTTCTTTTTCATTGAAATGTAATTCCAACAAATGCAGTAGAAAGATTGAAGTGAAAGTAATAGGGACATCATCTTGAGGTGGGTGTAAAAACCCTAATTCCACCCTCCTGTGCTAAGCACTTCTCTCAGTGATGGTGCTCAGAGTTGCTTTGGATAACACTGCACTTGTGACAGAGAATGATACCAATAAACCCAGATGCATCTGAAAATATGTGCATCTACATTTCACTGAGTGAAATCACCAGATATTACTTAAGTTTGTGTTAATACGTACTTTAGCTGTACATTAAAATGTTAATGAACATTAAGAGAAGCCTGGCAATGACAGTTTTGTGCTTGACACAAGCAAAAGCCAGAGTTTGAAGCTTTAACTTCAGGTTCACAGAATCAAACTAGATGGCCATGATATATATGGATAAAATTACTGATTTTTTTCTCTTCCAGAGATAAACACAGAAGTAGCTTAAGCATTTTGTGAGCAACTCCCTCATAGATTATACTATTTACCTATAGGAATGAATAGGAAATGTGTCTCAAAAATTCAGAAAGTGCTTCCAGATGCAATCTTCAGATACAGAAAGGTAGCAGCAAAGGAAGAAATACATTATTCTTCATATCCACTGTGGCTGGAAAAAAAGGGGAAAAGCTTATATTACTGTAATGGAATTTTTGGTTTGAACTTAGAAAACATTTTAAAAGATGAGACACTAGTTTGGTTAGGTTGGTCTGGGATCCTCCCTTTTTGTGGATGGAGGGTCTGTTGGGTATGATCAGAATAGCGCTTTCTTCTTTGGGTGTAAAGGTTGGTGGAATCTGTCAAGTCTGTTTCGGGGCTTCTCACAGTTTTCCTACAATTCTCACGTAACATTTAATTGAATTAATAGTGTTCAAACAGGAAAAGAAATTACTATCTTCTTATGGAAGTTTATTATCAATGAGGTTAGATATAAAATCTAAAACATCACTCATAAAATCTCCACACTGATATTCCTAAACCCTCAAACAAGCTGCAGCCAAAATCCTGTAGTTAAGGGATACAGAATCTCTTATTCTGTGATTCTTAACTCTGCCCATCACTCTGTCCACATCTTAAGTCTTGTTGCTAGAAAAAGATTAAAAAGAATACTAGTAAAATATTCATTTTCTTTCCAATCCATTAAATATCCCCAAGAACATTTCACCTGAAATGCCAATGGGAACTGCAGGTGCTTGTGGCTTTTGAAAATGATGGCATCTGCTTATAATTTCCAGTTATTTTTTATTTTTTTTTGTGTGTATGTGAGAATATTATTCTAATGGATGTTTTGGAGTTTGTGTTTCAGCTGCTAACTAATAACAATACTCTAATTAGCAATTCCAACAAGTGTGCTCTGAAATTTGACTTGCAATCCTGATCTAAACATGATTTCCACACTTTTTACTTTAAATGTTCATTTCTTTGTCATATGTTAAACATTTTCTTAATGCTAATATAAGCTTATATTAAATCAAGAAAAATGGAAGTTATTTGTTTGAGGCATCCAGGGAATAATGTAACCTTGATGCAGCCAAGTGTGGAGTTCAGAAAACCAATTAGCCCATAGACATAATCTTAGAAGTAAGGCTGTAGAATGGAAAAATGAATGGATTGTTCAGCTTGTTCTAGCCATTCTTTCAGATTTAAAGATGAAAATTAAGGCTGAATATGCATCTTTTCCCTCTGAGTAAATTGGAGGATTGTTTGATTCCCCACTTGGTTTTGAAATGATGAATAAGTAGTGTTTGGAGGCCCTATTAAGGCAGAGGAACAACAGGTTAGTCTCTAAATGGTTTAAGAACTACTCTTTTCTATGCTACAGAATGGAATATGTGAGTTTATAAAGTCCCTCTATAACATCCAATAGCATTTTTCATTTATCCTGAAAATAAATAGAACAGTGGTCTTCAGATTAAGGATTCACACTGAAAGAGATGTGATATATAAAACTTTATCCAGTACTATATAAGACATTTTAACTCACTTAAGCTGAAGTATGGCTCACATTATAAAAAAAAAAAAAAAAAGTTTTTATGCCTAAAAATGAACAGATCTGGAAATGCATCAATCCATTAGATCTCAACCCAAGTGCAATCTGAAACACAAAAAATCTTTAAAAAATACAAAAAATAAATCGATGCACCCCTCCCCATTTGAATTCATAAGCATTTAAAGACTTCAGAGAAACAAGCAGCAAAGTAACACAACAAGAAATAAAAGTCTAACTAAAATAAACAGTCAATAAGACTACTAAAAAGCATCTACCTCTCTCATCTCTAATTTTACATTTAATTCTGTGTTTCACTTTACAGTGTCTTGGTCTTTTTGGAGTGCAACCTCAATTTTCCATCACTTCATTTAATCTCATTTTGGGGTTGGGATTTTTTTTTAATTTTTTTTTTATTTTTTAATCCCTGCAAAAACAGTTCCTGCATTAACATAATCCAGCATTCTGATGCTGCATATCTTTGCATAAAATAGAGTTTAAAATTCTAAAAGAACAGTGCATATATTAGACTACAAATTCTTTTGTTTCCCATGCATCATCCAATGCATGATCTGTGGAGTATTCATAAAGCTAGCACATAACTAAGGAAGATCACTTATCC
>JANHGL010023359.1:0-10269 GCA_024611195.1 Ceyx melanurus | reverse complement strand
AAAATAATAATTTGATTTCATTTGTCTATATAACACAGAATTAATGGCCCTTCAATTGAAAGAAAAATTAATGCAAAGCAACTGTCTTCACTTTTTAAAAAGTATTCTTCCAAATTTTTACTAAAAAATTCTGAAGCATTGAATTTTCTTTTTTTTTTTTTTTCTTCCTTTCTTCCAAGTAGTGTTGTTTTCTGTGTGAAATGATAATTGTTGGTTCATGTACTGAGAACAGCAAAATGAAATGCAGTATTATCAGAGACTAGGAATTACACTGATTGCTAAGACCAGGATTTTTCTAACATACTTCATCTACATTTTTTGACTGCTCATATGACATGACAGATAATAATTTAAATGAAAATCAATACAACACAGCATCATTTCATGACTGAACAGAAATAACACTTTTAAAAATTATGCTATGAAAAGAAGTTAAAGCAGGAAGATACTGGCATATTTGTAGATGTACCTACTCAAATATGAAGCTGTTGAAAACCAGGGTAGTTTAAGACATTCCACATACATATGTTCAGAGTTTTTTTCACTGAAAAGAAATACAGTTTAAATAAGAACCCTGATAGTTTGCGCAGCTAAATTGTTAAAAATAGAACAAACAAAAAATCAAGATACTTTTGTAATATAAAATTGTCTCACTTTAGAGTTTTCAAAAGAAAACTCCATTTTCTTGTCAGTTTGAGATAGTTTTCTTTTTTAGAGAAAAAAAAAATATTAAAACCAACCAATCAGAAACCTTTCTCCAAACATTTAATCTTGCAGATCACCAGATTTTAATTTTCCTCATAAAAGCAGCTAACTGTGATTGCTTTCTTCACAGCACTGGAAATCTGGTATCTGCCCACCTACCTAAAAGTGCTCATTTGGCTTGATTAATATCAACAGTTCCTTTTCTGCCCTTTGACAGAAATTTGTTCATTTCAGTACTCTATTGTGCATGGCCTCTATTTTATATCAAATTGCAGTTTTATCATTACTGCCTTTGTTTCTCAAGAGCTTTTCTTGCTGATTCCAGGCAAATTATAAACCAAGATGTATTAATAGTTACCTGAAAATAGTCCTGACAAGTACATCCCAGCTCATAGCTGCCAGGAAGCCATTCACATCACTTTCACTGAACATTTCTTCTGAGGATCAAATTACTTTAATCTATTGAAAAGTTACATTATCAACGTTAAAAGTTAAAGGTGTGCAGAAGTAATAAAAACAGATGCTGAGTGTACTTTCTGTGCTTGGGCAATATGGTACCCATTATTATTAAACCAATCCATACTTTAAACCTTCCTAGAACTGTGCAAAAAACTACAGTGAAGAAACTCCCTCGAGGCACATAAAACAGCAATGCTGGATGTTCAAACTTAGTTATCTTAAAGGGAATTAATTAGGGAGCAATATCACCTAACCTACTGCTGAAATTAAGCACCAAGCTGCAGCATCCAGATTAATGCATAATTGTTTTCATCGAATCTTGAGCAACAGTCTCTTTTCAATACTATCTCATAAGCAAACTCCCCAACTTTAGGAGAAGCAACTGACCTGACTTTCCACACCCGCTTGAATGACCCAGCTAGAGGCATTAAATAAATCATCCCAGCTGCAAATGCCACATCAGCATTCAGAGATGCATTTTCTGGTTAGCCAGCAGAGGTATTTTGCAGAAAGTCTGACATTTATTGCAATGAGAGGGAAACACCATCGATTGTAACATGTCACTTGCAGGGAAGTGCAAAGATGTTTTTGTTACAGAGAGACTAGAAAGTTTCCAGATTCATTGCAAAGAGATTGAGAAGGTGTAATATTTGGGAAAAACTAAAAAACAATTCTCCCTGTTAAGTGAGAATAACTCACTGTGAGCATGACATCACTAAATACAATCTTTCAAATACACTGGGAAGTGGGAAACTTGCATTTTGGGTTCTTAGAATAAAGAACTGTCCTTGACATCAGCATATTTCACAACCTGAAGATACATCCTGCAATACACACACATGCAGTTAAACCCATGCTTCTTGAACCCACAGGTACTTGTTTAACACTGGAATATTAGTCAACAGGTTCTGCATAGCCTAGCTAGAATGTAAAGCTTTGGAAACTGAAAAAGATTGATTCCTTTATATCAAATAAAAAATAAAGGAAATCCAGAGAAAGCCCCTAAAACTAAATTGCATGCACAAAGAACTCAAAATAATATGGAACAGGAGATGAAAACTTCATATTCTGTAAACTGATCTCATCATTTTCAAGAAAAATTGTGAAGCATCTGAAATATTTCAAACTGCTATTCTTCTTGCCCTAAGTAACATGTGCAAGTCTAATTTACAAAATAAAAAAATTCCAACGTATTTCAAACTTCTCAATTTTTTATTAATGTACCCCCAAGAAATGAAAACTCAGTGACCCGGGGTAACCATTGTTATTTTCAATTGCCCTTTCTTCTTCAACTCAAGAATGCTCAAACCTTCAAGCAGGTTTCTGAGTCTCTTGGGACACATTAGAGAAATTCACAGTCTTGCAGCTGTTACCTGGTTGCTGTCTGTCAAGATCATATTAAAAAGCTATATTCATCTCATAATTAGACACATCATTACACATACATTTTTTTAATGTAAGCACTAGCCCATTACAAAAATACCCAGTCTCAGAGCATCTATTCAGAAGGCATCTTATGCCACAGGTAAGGGACCTCTAATTGGAGACAGTACAACCTCTTCATCAGTCCCAGGAGGGATCTGCTAAGCTCTCGTTAACTAACTGAGCACAATCCCTAATATTTAAACAAGTTAGCAGCAGTAAATTTTGTGTCACACTGTTTCCCACTGCTAAGCAGAGCATAAAATGACTGAACACCTGTCAACTTCTCCATTACAACCATAAACTTAATTTTCCTCAGTGCTGCTGAAAGCCATGTTTAATTTTTTTTAATCCACTTTCATACTACTGCTAAGAACACAGCTGTTTCATTAGAATTCTGATGTACAACCAAAATATTTTATTTCTGTAATTTCCTTAATTTCATATTCGTCTGATTGCCTGCATATTTTTAAAAGCCCCTACCAATAATTTTATGCATTCACATTGTTCTTTGGACAACTTGGACTTGGCATAGCTGTAGACACTATTACTTTTTAATTGCATGTTCTGATATGAAGGGTTTTCTTCTCCAATGCATACGTTCATACAACCTGCCTGCACCTTTTCAGATACACTGCTATTTGGCAAAAACATTAAAATCTCTCCTTAACAACAAAAAAACACCACCACCACCCTCCCCCAGATTTACCTTATATTTAAATATAAATAACAAAGTTAAAATAACTGCAATTACCTCTTTTCTTTACACAAGCTGAAACGTATCATTCATTGTTGTTAATTCATAATCCAGGCCATTGTTGGAAGTAACATCCCAGTACTCCATGAGCAAGTAGCAAGAGAGGCTCAGAGGTCCCTTTACTGCAGATCTACTTCGTGGTAAACCTGTACCTGTCTGCTGAAGGAATTTCTACAAAGTTGACCTACAGCCACTACAGAGAATTACATTTGTTTTTTTTTCCTGGCCAGAAACATACCTGCAGCAGCAACCCAGTGAATCTGTCACACAGGCTCTCTGGGACTAGTAAAACACTTTGGTATTGAGCTTACACCTTGTAATTAATAAATATATATAATTATGACATTCCCACCTCCCCTTCTTTCCCCCAACTAATTGCTGAAAAATAAAAAAGATAAAACCACCAGACTATTGAGTTAATCTTAGGATGTTCTCCCTCAAATCTTAGCTAGCCACTGTAAGACTCAAAGCTTGTGGTCTAAACAACTGAAACTAGTAACATTTTGTCTCTAAGGGTTTCTGAACTATTTAGGAATGCAGCCTTTTGGGTTTTCTGAAGCCATTATAGTTTCTATTCAAAACAAATGAAAACAAAACCAAGAGGACAAAAAAAAAAAAGACTCTTCCTTGTCACTGTTTCTTCTCTAGTTGTTAAACCTAAACCACTCCTGAGCTGAATTCCATCCAACTTGGCAGGTTTGTGAAAATAATAGCTGATGAAAACCAATATTTTTTTTCTTTTTTTTTTTTCTTTTTTTTTTTTTTTTAATATGAAAATAGCTTTTTAGACAGGGAACCCCGCAGTATGTGAAAATAGTAATTTAAAATAGAATCATTCCTAATTCATGGTACCACAGCATCTTAAGAGATACCACTCTTCCAAAGAGTTGAACAATATCTTAATAGTGTAATGCAATGTTGGGCACCTGCATTTTTCTGAGCATTAATTATCACTGAGCTACAGGTTACATCAGGGGAAATTAGCATAGAAAACCACCACCTTTGTTTATTCAGGTTTCAGTCACCAAGTAAAATGAGCTCTAGCTCCTCACATATAAAACTGTCATCATGTTCACCAAAACTAAAGGTTATCCTGTAGTTATTGAACACTTCATCTGTCCACAAGACAGACTTGCTGATATACAACATTCAACATGG
Organism: Ceyx melanurus; assembly: GCA_024611195.1. Lineage (NCBI taxonomy): Eukaryota > Metazoa > Chordata > Aves > Coraciiformes > Alcedinidae > Ceyx > Ceyx melanurus. Next base: position 5,768 of record JANHGL010023359.1, on the reverse strand, counting down.
TGTGGAGCTGTTGTTAGCATTCATTCTATGTTCTGCAATATAGCTTTGAAAGATAAAAGACAAAGCTAATGAGTCTCACTTTGTCCTAATCCGTTGTCTGTAGTAATTTCAATCACACAGTTTATACTTTAATTCAACAGCTTGATTTTGCACGGTCAGCCCTGTGTCACAAGCAGTAGGAAGAAATTTCACTGTGGTTGAATAAAGGAATGACCTTGTTTAACACCAAGTTGTTCCAAAATTTCCATTGAAGGATTTAAATGTTTAAGGGAGGGGAAAAAAAAAGAGCAGGAAAAAAAAATCTTTAAAAAATAAAGACTCTGCTTTGTACTCCTGGTTTTCATGTGTTTAAATGTTTAAAATAATTTTTAAAAAATCAGAAATCTTTTAATCTTATTCTAAAATATCAAAATAGAAACTGAAGATGTGATCAGACCCTCTCCCCAAATCAAATTTCCATTAAAAAAAAATAAATTAAAATCACACTTCCATGAAATTCTCCCCTCTAGAATAATGCCCCACCAACCAAAATAAGCAGTCTGTAGGCTGGACACTTCCACTGCCTCAAACTCCAAGTGTAACCTCTGGAAGATGAACTGACATGGAACTTGCAAGAAAAGAGTCAGTGTTTACCTCTGATTACCAGGTACTAGTTTATGGAAAAAAAAAGTCCTTATTCCCCTACATTTAGAATAGAAAATAGCTATGCACATTTGTGGAGAGGTGGCAACTGTGAGCAAATAACAACTTCCTGTATGGTGACTGCTCTTGTGGAATACTGTTCTTCTGTATCACATATATTTTTAACTGGGAAATGCAAATGAAAAAATCCCCTTAATTTTGCTCACAGAAAATGGAAATTTCAGAGTTCAGCAAGACCCTCCCATGAGTTAGCAACAATTGCACATTTCAGAAAATAATACTTTTCACATATTTCCATCCAAACTTCAAAGTGATTTACACATTTGTAACCCACCATCTGTGAGTATCAGAGGATGTGGGGACCAAGCATTCAGAACTGCAGAAAATCCTCTTAACAGATGGGGACATTGTCTCTATTAGCCAGACAACATCTGTCCTGGCCATCCTGTCTGCCTTCCATGTCACCCATTTTATCCCCAGGAGGGTCTCAGCAAGTCAGCAGCAGTGACAGGCTTCACCAAGATGTTCTTCTGCAGGGAGAAGCCTTTTTTGTATTAGCAGAATGTGGGAATTGGCTGTAATGAAGAAAAACACTTCAAGAGGTAATGTGTACTGTTTGAAATGCCATTTCTTGGTCCATTAATGTGGTGAAAACATGATGAAAGCATATAAGACATGATTATGTTACCTCACAGAATCAGTCTAAAAGTGAATATTTTAATAAAAACTAACATTTTCCAAACAATTCTTCTGTATTCAACACTAATGACTACTGCTTAACAGAACTCTAAATCCCAGGCTCATGTACAGAACAAGAAAATTGAAATGAAGAAGGAACCCATGACTGAGCACAATTTCTAGCAAGTTAAACTTATCAGCTTTTGTTATTTTCATCTATGTCACCAGTATCAGGCTTATCCCAAATTCTTTGTAGATTGATCATGACAACAAAACTGAGACATTGTTCCAGTTTGAGATGCTGGTTTGAGAGGTAGCCTAACATTTCAGCCCATACTTTCATGGCTACAGAGCCTTCAAAAAAAAAAAAACAAAACACCAAACTACAAAATCTGGAAAACTGTGGAAACAACCCATCCACATTATACTACTTCTGCTCACCAGAGTTAATCTTTATTCCTTTGTTCTTACTTTTTTTTTCCAAAGCAGACTTTTGAACCCAACCTATAAAACACAAAGGGATAATTGACAAACTGGAAGTTTTCCCTTTGTCACAAAGTGTTTTATAGCATTTGTGCTAAAACTTGTATGTTACTGATAAGAGTGATACCCATGGAGTGCTACTTGACACTATTCCTTGACCCTGTAATAACAAGAATTAGGCAGATAAAGAACTGGTGTGTTGGAGACTCCTCCACACCATGCACGGAGACCACTATCCAAAGCATTGTCTGCACATCACATTGTCAAGAAACATAAGTGAGCACCTTCTGCAGCAGACTGTATTCTCTGTCTGACATTCAGGCTTCAAAGCCACAATAACATTCTCCACTTGGGCGTTCCAAGTTGCAGTGGTGATTGTACTGAAGGTGGCCTGATAAATAAACCACAGAATACTGCTATTACAGAGCCTTTCTCTCTCGTGTAAAACAAGTGCTTTAATTGGGATTGAAGAAGTGGTGATCAGCATCTACCTCATCACAAAGAGCACTCACCTCCTAAGAACATATATTGATTATTCTAAAACAGGCTATACTGATTTTCAATGGAGACAACCCATAATGTGCAGAACTCATGCAGAGACCCTAAGTGAAAAGAGCAAGTTTGGATGCAGACATTCTAATCAAGCTACAGGGAAGAAGAGACAAATATTACTTATTTAGCTAACAGTTCTCACTAACATAGTAGGATTTTTAACCTGTTTGACAAAGGACAAAAAATGAGAACAACTGAGGGCATAAAGCAGTTATCCGAGTTATGCACTCATTTAAAAATTTGCTGCAATTTGCTGCAAACCAAACTAAGCTGAGATTCACTGCAAAAGCAATAAGAAAAAAAAAAAGGAAGAAACCATTCATGCTTTTTTGTCATTAAACTTTTAAAAAATCAACTGCTCTGTTGCTCGGCCTTGGGTTATAGCTTTTCTTCCTGCATCCAGAGATATGAGTTGTGTGCTTAGTGATTTACTTCTCCACCTTTATGCTTTCATGGTCACAGACTGCACTATTAGTCTATTTAAATTCACACCTCTTCTCTGCCTGTAGCCAGAAGCACTCAATTAACAGATCTGCAATCCTGAACATGCACACAACAGCCCTCATTTCCTTTTAAGCACATGCCCCTAGCAACTCAGCTATGCTATGTGTTTTTAGTGTGTACGCACATACAAAACCATCATGGAGTCAGTAACAGCTACAATTTGATTTTTTTCTTAAATATTATTTGCTTTTTGTAAAACACCTATCCAGAGAACCTTTTGTGGGATTAAACTAATCTTCACCCTGATAATATTTAATTAAACATTTAATAAACAAACTTACCATACAGAAATGTACTTTCTATCTCTATATACCACACAAATTAATGTTATATGATTTAAAATCTAATTTTTAATTCTCAGTGATCTGTCTTCTCAGAGCTGGAGCTAATCTAGCCTAGCTTTATCTGCCAGAAATTCAGCTGTTTCAGTTGCAAATTTCCTCAATCATTGCAAGAAGTGAATTTAGAATATGTTTAATAGCTGTATGAGTCTTAGGTGCTTCCTTAGAGTAATATAACGTTGTGCATTTAAAGGAGTTAGCCAGAATAGTCATTGAACAACTATTTGAGCAATAGTAAGGATATTGGTAGGATAAGGCTGTTCTTAAAATTAAGTCCTTTCTTTGGAAACTATTTGACAAAGAAAAAAATTTTTTTAAGGAGAAAATCTGGGATTATTAATCAGAGTTAACTAGGGGTCACATGATGAAATTTTAAAAATACTATAAATAATTAGATCTTCCAAGTCATTACTTCCCCTTGCTGCAACAATTGTCCTTCCAGAAACAAATATCTAAAGTCATGTTACATGTGTTACTACAGTACATAATGGAAAGACAGAAAATAGCAAAGTTAAGGTATACATTTCCAAAACTCTGAAATGGCTTTTGGTTTGATTTTGCTGGGGCTTGACAGCTTAATGGAAGAGAAAAACGTTATCAAGGAGGATGAGGCTGGTTCTACAAATTGAGTCTTGAAGGGAAGCACCACTTTACAGATAGCTTTTTAGATTGTAGTAGCTCAAAAAGTGCCTTTAATTTAGGAAGAGCACTGAGTTTTCTAAATCCTACACAAGCAAACCCAGAAAAGGATACCATAGCTACATACCTACGTACATAGGTACCTATTGTACATACGTACAAATCAATTACAGGCAGAAGGTACAGCAGCAGGACAGGAAGAGAGATCCAAGCTTGCCAATTTAAGAATAACACCACAGCTGAGTGCAGCTATAGACCAGCAGCAGGTGTTAAACCTTCCCACAGCCACCCACAAAAGCCAGTTAGGCTGCTAATCTTTCCCAATTCCCAAGTAATGTGCTTGCAAATTTGTTTAAAACTAGTTATCTGTATTCATTTGAGCTGGTTTATGCATAGTTAGGTCTTTATAAGTCACTCAGCCACAAGGATCCATTACAGCAATGGATTACTCCATTACCTGTCTCAAAACAAGAAAGATATAATGTGGAAACAACCATAAGGGCTGATCCTCAGAAAAAAGCAAACTAATGAAAAACTAGTGGTCTCCTTGGATTCTGTATAAAAATTAATGCCATATTATCAAAACAGAAGGATGAAAAGTCATGGAATGCTAAACAACAGTCTAATGCAACTTCACATGCAGCTATGCTTTATGCTGGCCTCTTAACAGAAAAGGATGTTTAAGTGAAGAAGGTCACTAATGCAAAAGTCCTTTCTAATTAATACCTTGATATCTATTCAGGACAAGTTCTGCCACTAGCTAAAATCCATCTGGAGAGCAGTAAAACTGCTTGTTCTGTCTCAAACCTGCGGTGTTTGGCTCCACAGCACAAGGTAGTCATCAGTGCCACAAAGCATTATGGTGTAAAATAACTTATATGTTAATCTCATGCTATTTTCTCCTTGACTTATTTCTCAGCTCTATTAAAGTCTCAGGGTGTTAAAGTTCTGTTAAATCTCAGGGTGACATTTGGGGGTGTCAAGTTAGTTTACTTCATCTCTACCATGGTCTTCAAAGCCCATTTCTCCAAGCAGAGCAAAGTTGAAATAACCCTTTACAACAACAACAAAAAGTAAGCATTCTTAACCAGTATGAGATTCAACATACAAATAAGATAAAGGAAAGTTAACAACTTGATAATAAAGGTTGTTTGCCCATTCTGTACTGGGGGAAAAAAGTATTCACTGTGATTCTTTTATTTATTTATTTTTTTATCCTTAAAAGGTATGTATTAAAATTATTTAAAATATGCATTATGGCACATAGAGCTGTTTCTATGCCAAACTGGAGTAGAGTCAGGTTAATGACTGGACTTGACCTTAAAGGTCTTTTCCAGCCTAAGTGATTCTGTGATCCTACATTTCATTTTGCAAGGGAAAAAAAAAAAAAAAAAAAAAAAAAAAAAAAAAAAAAAAAAAAAAAAGGTAAACTTTTATTAGGTTAAAAAAAACCAGAATGTAATAATATTTTATGTGAAAAATTAAGAGACTTTTGCTATAATTACTCTGCACTCTAAAGTGCAAAGTTACTCAGCAATTACTGACAGTATATTTCTAAATCTCCTCTTAGCTCTTTGCACAAGAACAATAGACAAAATTAAAACTTGCCCTGTTTTTCTCAATAAGCTTGATCCAGTTAAGCAAAGACAACTCTACTGTAAAACATTCCATGGTCCAGCTAACCTCCTTATAGGATAAGTGTTAGTTGCCACTACCCAACTCCAACCAGAAGGAATTTATTTGTTTTAGCCAGGGACTGTGCTAAATCCATTAGCACCCCAGGGAGAGGGAGTAAAAATTTAGGCTTCCCCCATCACCACTAAATGTCCAATTCACAGACTACTCGGTCAAGCATCATTGACATATAGCTATTTTTCCATGGCATGATGCTTTCACTTGGCCAGTTCAACTCACATTATACTCTGGTTA